>APFE031539106.1:0-21640 GCA_000404065.3 Pinus taeda
ATGTATTGTAACATTGAAATGAACATAATGAAAAATCAAGCTGGTAGTCTCGGTTTTGAGATCCAATGGGAAATCTCTGTGTATATGTGTTTTATGTGTTATGCTCTCGCATTTTTATTTTTCCTGTGATTTAGAATTCATATGCAGGTAATTTCTGTACGGGGTTAAAACCTACAAAACACACCTATAGACACTATCGAAACTCAATGATGACATTGACATGCAATGGACTTCTTTGTTGGTAGCACCACTGTCCCAACTGATGTCTGGCACTAGAAGTGAGTTCCTTGACCAGGCAACTATAATCACAGGTATATGGCAGGGATCATCAACTTTTTCCTTGAGTTGGGGCCTGCAGTCAAGGCTTGTTGGGGCCTTCATTTTTGGAGGAATTAAGAAGCTTTGGTGATGAGCCGGAAAGTTGACGACAAGTGGAAGAAATGGCCATTGAAAATATACGGGAGTAATAGTTGAGAAAAACGAAGGAACTAGCTGATTACTGGCAGTTACAGAGGGATGGTAGGAAGGAGCATACACAACCGAGCAGGAAAATAACAAAGACAGTCGAGGAATGGAAATAGTCGAGCAAGGGAGAAGTCAGAGAGCCTGAGAAGGAACTTGAAGTCTAGGTTGGTCCGCAAAGAGAAGGAAGAACAAGTGAAAAGGTAGAAAGGAGAACACTGAATGGTTGTTGTTGTGGAGCCAGGAGAGTCACTATGTACCTAATATTTCATATGCTTATGTATTGTTCTTTCTAGAGTTTTTGTATGTTAGAAGAGAGGCCTTGAGTGTGATGTAATGTTGTTGCTACTAAGACTAATGATCAAAATTTTTATTTGGACAATTGTGTGTTAGTTGTAAGTTAATATGGTTCTTCGAAATTTTTATGTATGTGTATATTTAAGTAGTATCTCTTTTACAATCATGTCTGACTTGTTATGATCAGACTTTTTGTGGAATAATTCAATGTTCTTTTCCTCGTGGTTCTCTTATATGATTCCTCATGACACTAGATTCCAATCCCCCTCTACATAAGGTCACGACATGCCTCGGGTGAGACTCCATACCCATTTTGGGTAAGATGGAATTGTTGGCATTGTGCTAGACTATATTGGAGCCTTGCTGGCCCTTGCGCCTGAACCCAAGGTGTCAACCCTATTGTTATTTCTGCGTCAACATTTTCATAATAAAAAAACATGACCACCCTTGCTAATCGATCCCACCATCCATTTGAATTGTAAAAATACTAGACTAAAAAGCCATTTATTCTTGATTTCATAGGTTTTTCCAATTAATAGTCCTCTGTGATTCAACCAACAACCTTCCAACTCCTCGAGTAGCCTTGAAATTATTTTTATTGTCAGCATGGGGTCCGAAAATCATGAACCCATCTTTGCTCAATTCCACGCTAGTCTTGAATATGTAGCATATAAAACTAGACTTGAAGAAAAGGGGTGGATGAATTTTCTCCAGAAGTTTCAGGGGAACAATGATAAGGTAGCCATGGAATTCTCTCAAATTTTCGATAGGAATACAACAAAAGTCGATAATCTTGAGATTAAAGTGTCTAAAGAACTAATGAGTAAAGTAACGAGGCTACCTCTAATTGGTGAGAAATATTTCAAAGGGGGGCAACTCGATTTGGGAGAGTGCTTGAAGTTCCTCAAATTGGCGTATAAGTCGATCAATTGGTCCAAGGGTGTCCTCAAGAACAACATTGCATAGGAATGGTGGTTGCTTATCTTTGAATTGCATAGGTTTATAACTTGTGAGTGAAGGTATGCTGTCATGTTTCTTTACCATTTAAGACTTCTTCTGCACTTTATAGACGTTCGTGATGTCAGTTTTCCTTTCTTCCTTTCTTAAAGTCTACATAAAGTCATTATAAGTGTCCAGTCAACGTTTATAATGGAAACCTCTATTAAATCATTTTGTAAAAACACAGAGATTTCATTAAGTAGAGGGAAGTGCAGAAAAATATCTAGATGAAGCACTCTCGACAAACCCTAGCCCTCCTCTAAAGAAGGAAGCCCTATCATCTCGAGGGAAGAAAAGGAAAGGAGCCTACAAGTAAAATTTAGATGTGCATAGTCATGAAGGAATAGACCTAATGTCTAAGCAACCACAAAAAAGTACCGAGAAGAAATCACAGACAAAGGTTGCAAAACTAGTCGCCTCGACAGCTAGGAAAGAAGAAGGGGAATAGTCAAAGGCATCTACTAAGAAGGGCAGAGGAAGTTGGTTCAAGAGAAAAAGGATTTGGTACCGACATTAACCTCATCTTTTCCCCCACAGTTAGAAGAGATTCCAAATACATCAGAAACCTAGACCTCACATCAAGGTAGGAGGTTTACCTGAAGTATGGCATGTTAGGAGTGTCCTCCACAGTGTTCAATCTCTTGAGTCGGTGTCTATTTTATCTTCTCTAGAGAAAGATATTAACGTGAAGAGTTCCTCTCAGGCACCTATCATAACATAAAATATAGATAAACCCTTAATTGAGGAGGAGGGACCTATTGATAAATTTTATGATCTTCAAAGTAACTCCCCATACAACTATCTATCTAAATAAGGGCCTGCAATAGGAAAGGGAGTGGTTGAAACAATGGTCATCCAGATCCAAGAAAATCTAATCTATGAGCGGAGAGGTTCAAGGAAACATAGACTCCCTCTTGAATTGAGGTAAAAGTCACAATTAATCCTATTTTCATACGTCTTTGGTTAGTCTACATAGGTGTTAAGTAAATTCATATTATTTTGACTAAATTTCACTGTAAGTTTACTAGGATTATTAAACATGAGGATAGAAATTGGATGGCATTGTTAGATTACTCGTGGTTTAACATTTATGTTTGTGGTGCCTTCAAATTGGTAAGTACTCTTTGAAATCATACATGTTTACCAATTTAATGGGTTTCTGTGACATTGCTTTGGGGTTTTAATGGCTACACACACTAGGTCTCATCACCATGGACTTCAAGAAGGCATACATGATATTCTAATATGGAGGGAATCATTACACTTTCCAAGGAATCATAGATAGTTATCCTAAGATCATCGATTCTCACTACATGCAAACAATCCTTCAAAAGGGACATTTTGAGGCTATATCACAGTTCAATAGCTTTAAAGCCTTTCAAACCCTTCCCAATCCATTAAGTATGACCTGGAATTAGTCTTGTCCAAATACCAAGCAGTTTTTGAAACCTCAAAGGGCTCCCAACCCTGGTAGTGTGCATGATAACTATATTTCTCTCATTCTTAGTAGCTTCCCCCCCAATGTCTACCCTTATCATCAACCATTTGCACAAAATAATGAAATTGAAAAGATTGTTCAATAATTTTTAGCTATGGGTTGCATCCGTGCTAGAATTAGTAGCTGTTCCTTCCTTGTTGTCATTGTACTAAAAATGGAAGGCACTTTGTGCATGTGTCATAATTTTCAAGCTCTTACTATAATCACTATTGAGGATAATTTTTCCATTCCAACCATTGATGATGTCTTGGATAAACCCAGAGGTGCTCAATCTTTTACAAAACTCAATCTCTGATTAGGGTATCACCAAATTCATATGAAGAAGGTTGACATTCCCAAAACAACTTTTCACAGTCATGAGGCCCACTATGAGTTACTGGTGATGCCCTATGTCATTTGTAATCGACCACCCCCCTTTCCACCATCTCATTAATCACGTATTTAAACCATTCCTATTTCATTTTGTGCTAGTGTTTTTTGATGAAATTCTTATCTACAGTAAAAATTAAAATTCCTGTGCTACACATGTGGATCATGTCTTACAACTACTATCTCATCATTAAATCTTTCCCATTTGATTCGAACGTGCCTTTGTGTTACAGATCCATTTAGGAACATTACTCCCATCATCCAGATCAGTGTTTTAGGTCTCATCAAACCCTAATTTCAGTTGCTACATGCCCTAAACAAGTCACCTTTTTGAATGCCTCCTTCCCACATAGTTTCATGAATTGAAGACATCTTGAAATGATCTCTAGAGGGACTAGCGTAGGTAGGCCCATGTAATGGTGCACTGCAAAGTAGTTGAGTCCATGTGAGGGTGCTCTAAAGAGAACTTAGGCCCTCTTTGACCTGTGTTGGGCGAGATTGAGCGAAATTCACATAGGGTTTAGGGAATATTCTTATCTTTTGGAGTCATCTAGAATTTGTTCTCACTTATCAACTCCTATGATATCAAAAACGGATGAGGAATGAGTTAATATGCATCCTATCCTCTCATCGCTTCCTCCATGTAGCTAATTCTAAGTATGGAAGGCCATTCAATACCCCCATTTATGACATAACCTCCTTCATCTTCCTATAAATTGAGCACTCATCTAAGTGATCAAGGGGCTAGACTATGTTGAATTGTAAGGAGATAATGTTTCAATGAGAGTTGACTTTGAGACAAGTATTATTATGCAACAAGTTTGTCATGCTTTTGATGTGATGTGGATGGGATCCAAGCTGGAGGGGTGACTTCGAATCAGACTTGATGGTTGTAATTCCTTCTTTTATTCAATAAAGTATTTGATACTTTTTCCCATATGCTTATCTTGTTATATGATGCTTATATGTGTGAATGTATCTGATTCCATTTACTGGTATTCAATAGATATTTTGATTTGATCAGTTCTTTGTCTTCTGCTTGTGTTTACAGGTACTTAACAAGCGTGTTAAGTACAAGGAGCGACAGGATTGATACGAAGGAGACAAGGGGAAAGAGGAACTACAAGTAGGTCTTCTCATCTTCTTTATCTTATCTATTGCTTATAGGAAAAGGCTAAAGTGCTTTAAACTATTGTTCTAGATATGGCTACTTATCTACAAAATTAGTATTATCCGTAGATACCAAATTCTCCAAAACAAATTGGCGACTCCGCTGGGGAAGATCATCCTTACTAGTAGCTTATCCACCTCCTAGGACACTCTTGCAGACCCTACTTGTGTTCACTAATTGTATTTCAGTTCTTTTGCATTGAATTTTGGTCAAAAACTATGTCAAATTGCCTCTTGAAATGGTTTACTGCCACTAGTGTAGGCTTATGAGGGACACAGTACACTGCAAAGCACCCTTGGCTTAGGAACAGTGCTCTGAAGTGCACTATCTTCCATTCAGGGCTGCGTTGATCATCCTAAGGAAAGTTTCCCACCTTTGGATTGTGTTTTTGCCAACTTTCCTCTATTTTACTTCTTTTTGATTGATCAATGAATTTCATGTCTCAGAAAAAACGTGTTTATCTCCTTTATTAGACCTAATTTGAATTGGTTGATTAATGTTTCTTAAATGTTTTCTTTGTCATTATTGATCCATAGTTAAAGTTAGATTATAGGCGATTAATATTTGTTCGAAAGAAAGTGTCGTAAAAGTTTTCTTTTCCTTTGAAACAGAACTGTTGTAAAGTATTTGTTCTTGTTAAAGATTGATTGATTGTATGTGCATTAGTTTCCTTTTTGTTCATAATCACATTAAGGAAATCGAAAAGAAATACATGAATTTTGCATTGAAAAAGTTTGTTTGTGCTCATAGGAATAGTTTAGGGGAATTGCCTTAGATTGTGCTCTTTGCTCTTTGATTGAAAGCAATTTGGTTGCTCTATCCCTATTAACTAAGATTTTCATTGTTAAATTGAATGGAAATAATGCTTATCATAATAGTTTCATTCCTAGGAATTTCAGAATACATCACGTGGTGAACTTGAAAGGCAAATTTCTAAGTGTTGTCCCTAACTTGTCTGCAATACATCCTAAGTGTGATACTTCATTCTATGTACGTGAGTATATCATAGCCCGTCCATGTACCTTTGGGTATATAGGGCAGTGTTACAATACGTAAAGTATATGGGAATGCTCTCACTGTGTGGTTTTGCATTAGATAGTGCTTATACGGATTGGGCCTCCATGTACTTTCGGGTATATATGGGAGGACAACACTAGGTTGCTATCCATCCTTAGGTAACCGAGTCGGCCGCCTTGTACACTGTGATACACCGAACACAACATTCAGGGAGATTTCTTACTCGTACTTCTTGGTTCAGTAGGAGGTATTCTGCAGTTCACAGTTGCTTGGTAAACATTTTTCATAGCTTACCCCTTTTTTTTTATTTCCTTTTGGTAATAAAATTAATCAAAAACCATGGAGGAACATCAACCCTTACCTTGTCATTCGTGGCGAGCAGCAAGAAAATCTCCTTTGCCACTCGAAGCTGCACTTATTTGTTCAAAACAGTCTCGCTTAACTAAGTTAAGTACATCAAGAAATCCTAGTTCTTCATCTAAATTACTAGAATCATCCATTTCAGTAAGTACAGAGACTTCAGTTACTCCAACTATTTCTGGTACATCCATTACTGAAGAAGAAGTTTGGCAACTACCTGAGGACATTGTAACTGATACTAGTGAAACAACAACCGATTTTGTTCAATAAAAAGTTGATCCACAACTTGAAGTTGCTCAACAAGAAATTAATTCTGAACTTGAATCAGTTCAACCAAAATTTAATCCAGAACCTATCACAGTTCAATCAAAAGTTACTTCTGAACTTGAAGTTGTTTAGGAACCTCTCCCTGAAACTGTTGTTCTTTTACTGGAACATCTGGACTTCGAATTTGAACATTTATAAGTTGTTACACTACCAGAAAACGATCAACTTGTTAACCCTCAGACATCAGTGACTACTGAAACTTCCTCTTTACCAACACTAGAAATCTATTACGGACCAGACGGTGAAGTTCTTCCACCTGGTTTAATTTTTGTTGAGGAAGAATTTGAAGAAGATACTACACCTAGAACTCTATTCCATTTTGGGACAGGGCTTTATCTTTACCCTCACACTCCTCATTTTACTGATCCTTTTGATCTTGCTTCTTTTCAAGTACCTGTTAATTATTTAGGACATCTATTGGGTTAGTTAACTATGGCTGAACAACCGTCAACATCCCAGACTGTATCAACTGATGCAACTGTGGCAGAATCTTCTGTCGCAACCTCTTCAATGTTTTCTACTATTCCTGAGTCACACCTATATGGTGAATCATTCATCCGAGTTGGTTACGAATCTTTATCTGGAACCACTCAGGGGTTGCTTCTACACCATGGTCATCACCCATGTCCTCAATCAGACTTTTACCTGGTTCTTGATTTATGGGTACTCAACAGTTTGATCGAGCATATCAATATAAAATTGGGCAATCTAGTCAACAACAACCTATGTATCCATTACCACAGAGGCTTCACTCAATGAACCTCATACATATCATGCACATTCATGGCATATCAAACAATACCCAGAAGTTCACTCTCCTATGGGTTTGGTTGCATGGTTATTGTTAGTCGCTCAGGAAAGGGTGGAATGGCTTTGGGTTCACTTTCCTGTTTCTCTTCCTCATCCTCCAAGGGAGGAGGTTGGTGATCCAGAAGGACCTTTCTAGATCATAGGTTGATCTCCTAGATCTCCACAACATTGGTAGGGCATGTTGTCTCCCTAGTGTATACCTGCTGGGCCTGTCTGTTGTTGGGGTTCGGGTTCAGTTGAGCAGGCATCTGGGGTTGTATTGGAGGAGCAGGAGGTAATGGTTATGGTTGAGCAGGTGGTACAGGCAAAATGGCAGGAAGAGAGTTGTATTGGGGCCTCCACCCCGACTGAGGTGCATTCCACTGAGGTTGTGGTTGGACATGTGAGTGAAACGAATGAGCAGTAGGTTGAGTATCGTATTGAGATGGATAACACCACAGAGGAGATGCGGACCAGGAAGGATGAGCAGGGGGACCCCAAGAAGGTATATGAGTGGATTGGTTGGGGCTATAAAAAGCTTGGGATGTCCCTTGCATCCCCTGCTGGTAGGGTCTCGGTCCATGCGGCCTCCTTTGGTTGAGGAAGTAGAGTGGTTCAGTGGCTGCCTCAGTCCCTTGGTACATGTCTTTAAATCCGGGTAAGGTTGGGCATTGGTTTGTGGGGCGGTCTTCCTCACAAACGAAACATACCTCTACTGAGTGCAATGGACACTCGTTCTTAGGGTGTTTCCTCATACATCGGGATAGAAAATGGCCACAGTCCTCTCAGCTTCCTCGTTCTTTTGTTGGATTCGGAAAGTATCAAGTTGCATGGAAATGGTCTGCCTCATTTCACTTTTGAGGTCTTCCATTTGATTAGAAAACTCATGCTTGGAGAAGGTGGCACTAGCTGAAAATGGATTCCCCCTACCTCTTTTCTGGGCTGCCCTAGAATGGTTTCTAAACACAGTCTTTATGTCCTCATAAGGTAGTTGGTAGATGTCTCCTCCAGCTAGCAAATGGGGGGTATCGAGAAGGTATTCAGGGACTCCTCGGAGCAGAACCAGCTTCAGAGATTCAATGTCAAGCGTGCACTTGGCCCGTTTCTAGCTAAGTTGGAACCTTTCCTCGTAGTCTTCTAAAGACTCATCACTTCCCATGGTCATCCAAAATATCTCTCCCTTTGTTTCCTTTGACCTACAGTAGTCCCGATATTTGTTGTTAAAGGCTTGCTGCATCTAAGCCCAAGTTGTGATACATTTTCCAGGTAACCCCATGAACCAACGTAGTGCTGCATCCTTGAGGGTAGAAGGAAAGAGTTTCAACTTTTTCTCATCCTTGGCATAGTCATAAGTTTGACAAAGGAGAACAAACTCAAACAGGAAGGTATCATGGTCTTCAATGGTCAACCCATGGAAGTGAGGTAAGGATGAGGGACTTATGTTCTTCATTTTCATGTCCCTGATGATCTCTTGGATGGGAAATGCACCTTCTATTCTCTCCTCATCTCCTATACCATTTCTGTGTTTGGCCATGGTCTCAAGAGGAGTGTTCTCTCGCTCTTCTTCTGTCATAGGATCTTCATATATCTCTGGAGGTTCACCTATAGGTTCTTCTGGATCATTGCCACCAAAGAAGAGAGAAGGGTGACTTAGTGATGTGGTGGGGGTGTTGGGTAAGAATTTTCTGGTATTGTCTTTATTCCTACGAGGCATGAAATGAAATATTTTTGGTTGCTTTTGTTTTTTTTTTTGCTTGTACCTGAAAAACTGAAATAGATTGAATTGCAACTAACTATCTTGCTGAAATGAAAATGCGGAATTGAAATGAAAGCAGAAAAGGACTAATCTATTTTGTGGAAATGAAATTGCAGAAACGAAATGCTAAGCTACGCTTGCAGAATGGAAATTGCAGAAATGAAATGCTAAGCTATGCTTGCAGAATGGAAATTGTGGAATTGAAATGCTAATCTATGAAAGTTGGAAATGTCTAATCTACTTTGCAGAAATGAAATTGCAGAATGGAAATGAAATAAACTACTTAGCAGAAGGTTGTAGTAGAAAATAGAAGAAAATCAGCAATCACAAATACTCTGATGCTTCCTCGGCAACGACGCCAAAAAGATGGTGGGCTCCAGTATTGTAGCGATAATGCTGCAACTCCTGGGACTCCCTTCTTTACTTTTATCAACCCGGTAGTTCGTAACAAACTTGGAAGCGATGGTGTTGTATGCACAAGTACTAGCTCTTGCCACGACTGTCACTTGGTCAGTTGGCACAAGTCCACTAGGAGTTTAAGCCAACTTCTATAAGCTCTTAGAAGAAGCTTTTTAACTGATGGATGCAAGCTAACTCAAAGGAGGCTAATCTACTTGCAGAAAGAAATTGAAATGCTGAAAGGACATGCAAACCCTAGCAGGCCCTAATTTTACCAGCTAGCCCTACTGATGCAAGAAAGAGGATAAAAGCTACTGAAAGAGATGCCACTGACTTCTAGGAAGGTAAAATTCATGTGTCTAAACTACTTCTACAGTAACATCTAAAAAAAACATCTTTTTGTATTTTTGAGTAAGTTGTCAGAATTATCATGCATGTGCTTTAACTGTTTTTGACTATGCAAAGGTGAGGTGAGGAATGGAACTGGAGAGGCGCTTGCAGGAGGTTGGGAAGGTGAGAAGAGGGCCTAAGGGGTCCCTAGCACCCTTCCAGAGAGTTTCACAATGTTCAGATATCAAGAAACCACTTTCGTGAGCTTCTACAGGAAGTTTGCAGGGGTTCTACAGGATGTTCTGTAATTTCTACAGGATGTTCTACAAGATGTTCCAAACGGGAATTTTGGAGGGTTGATGGAGGAAGAAAGGTGAAGAAGTGGGTATGGAGGTGAGATAAGGGTGTGAGGAGGTCCAAGACTTGGTGGAGAGAGCTGAGGAGTGATGAGAATGGTTGGATTTGTTGAAGGAGGGGTAGAGCAATGTTGCACAAAAATATGGAAAGTAGGGCAAAGCGAGAGAGAATGTGGAAAATGTAAGGCAAGAATCCATGTTAGAGGATGGAGTAGGTGGGATTGATGGAGTACGAGTAGTCAGAGAGGTATTACAGGTGCTTTGCAAGTTATTTGTCAAACTAAACAAATGAAGACTTGGAAAATCAAAGACATAGTTACTTCAACCTAATCTGACCTAAATAACAACAAAGAAAATGAAAATAAGTTTATTTGCAACGAAATCATGTGAAATATCTATGCAAACTAAGCAATCATGAACCTGAGCATGTAACCACAACTGGTATCAACTTCTGCAAATGAGAATCTAACACTAATAGTTCCATGATGAAGCAAAGACAATGTTTTTGGTGGCGGCAAGGACACTTGGGTCCCAGCTCATGGTCCCACTGAGGGAGAGGTGAGATCAGAGGTGCTTGATAGCCTTTTTCTGAAGATCTTCTCTATTATTAACCTATCAAATCAATCTGAACATGAAAATCCTTTTTAATCATCAACAATGATCTAGGTAACCAAGCAAGATTTCAATCTACTTAACATAAATTATTTTGCAAAGACACTAAAAACAAATAAAAGTACACAAAGGAAGCCTCGGCACTTGGGTTGGGCCCAACCCCAAGAGGTACAGGCTCCTAAGAAAAAGCTCAGAACTGGTGCCAAATGAAACTTCTTTCTATTACTCAAAAATAACCATGTCACAAAGGAAGTTGTACAACAGAAGCTACAAAATGAGATGAGAAACTAACAACACTATAGTGCAAAATACAACTACTAAAAAAGTAACCTAAAAAGGTTGGAAGCCTTCCTATTTATGCACTACGAGGGTCTCCAACAACCCTCCTTAACTCAAGGGGCTCGGCTGCTCAAACTGCCAATGATCAGTCACTTTACACAAAACTACTTGGCTACCTTTGGGAATCCTTTTCGGTGGCCTGGTGAACTTCGAGATGAGGGTGGAGAATTCGAGGAAGGGGCCATTTAATGTAGGAGACACCCTTCCTACGAATCCTCACCCTTGTTCCTTCATGCTTGGCTATCATCTGGCTCATAATTGCTTGGCCTTGGTCCAAAAATTGTCCAAAAATCTGCAATAACCACGTGTTAGCCTTCTTGGTCAAGTGACTATTCTCATTCGTTCAACTAACATAAATATACTCAAAAAACATGCATAAACTATGAAAAATGGTGGATTGATGAAGAACAGTTAGGCAAAATGAGCCCAATAAGTTACCCAATTCCCGGGCTCACCACCTTGGTGGCTGGTAATTCTGCACAAGTTACCTTCTAACATTCTGAAATTCAATGGAAATCCCAGTGAAGACCCATCATATCATGTCATGACTTTTCATTTGTGGTCTTCATCAAACTCCTTAAATAATGACTCAGTTAGGCTCTGTCTTTTCCAAAGAATGCTTACTAGGTCGGCTGCAAAGTGGTACATTGAGTTACCACGAGATTCTTTTGACAACTTTATGACTTTAGCCACCACATTTTTAACCCACTTCTAGTTACCTATCATATATGAGACTGGAACAGAAGTCTCACCAAATTTAAACAGACTACTTCTACTCATATATCAGATCATATTCATGAGTGGCAGCGTCGTCATTGAATGGTTAAGACTTATGTTCCTGATTAGATTTTGGCTGAGTGGTTTATAAAATTCTTATTTCCATCAATCACCGAGGATGTGGCAAAAGGTGGAGTTATCACGAAAGAGAAAGTAATTTCTCGTGCCCAATATTTGGATTTTATTTATACACAATCCAACATGCTCTACGACAAGATTCTGAATGCACCCTGACCACCTTTCCCTGTCCTCCTCCTCCATCATCGAGTAAGGACTCTCATGCCAATGACAGTGTGATTGGTTATTTGAGCACACAAACGGCAGGTAAGCCATCTGGTCAAACACTTTCCATTTCTAATCAAACTTCCAATGCATCATAAAACACTTTTGCCTCAGAAGTCAATGTCATGTCATCTGACAAGAGCAAGAATCAAAAGCAACTAGGAGGCAAGAATAAGGGGAAAAATAAGAAGAAGCAAGATGATCCCCCTCAAGAGAAATCATTAGATCCTCTACTTCGGCAATGAAACCTCATTATCCATGTCTAATCTGTAATGACGAGCATTCTACAAGGGATTGTTGATCCAAAATGGATCTAGCATAGACTCTAAGTCTAAAAATATTCCTCACATAGGAAAATGAAAGTCAAAGGATGCTCTTTGAAATAGTCTCATTGCATAGATCTATTCATTCTAAATGTAATGCAATTTGAATGCGCTAAAATGGACTTCGAATGAAGAAGTTATTGCAAAAAGAAATTTGCCTAATGTCATTAGAAAAGGAGGCAATTTATCATTAAATGGGACTTAAGGGAAATACATGTTCCTTAGAGGAAATCGAATCAGAGGAAAAGCAAAGGAGTGGACTTACCACAGGCCGAAGGACGCAGTGATATGCAACTGCAATTTGTCACATCACAATATCACATCGCACATTACCTAAGGGGAAGGACCCATAGCATTGCGAAGGGCTGATATGCGATGCGCCGATATCAGCGATCGACAATTGGGTAGTGCAATACAAAGGGCCATTGACATGCGATGATGTGATGTGCAATCAACGATAGTGATACTCCGTTGTGATCGATGATCGGTAATCAGAGGAGCATAGCACCAAGACCCATGCCATTGTGCACTGTGATATGCGATAGGCTGATGGGGATGAGCACTTTGAGTCGTCAAATTGGAAAAGTAATCAATGGTCAAGATCTGATCAGAGATTGCTGATCTGGGGAGCTTAAGGGCTACGGACCATGGAAGTAGCGACCGCCAATAAGCGATATAGCGATAATGTCGATAGCCGATGAGGCACCGACAAGAGTGATCGAAGATTGATAAATCGGATTGCGATTATGCAAAGGGGCAAATGCACCATGTGACATTTGATTGCGATGGGTGAACCTGACAACATTATAGTGTCGAGTTTATTGTTCCTTGAGATCCGGATTAATCTATTTTGCCATGAATTTCCTGTGCATTGGTTATTATGTTCTATTTTCAGGAATTTTCCCGAAGAAAGGCCGCCTATGTATCTTCTTTGTAGTGGGTCCCATTCACCTGTGCCATGCTGTAAGTAGGTGTTTTGTAACAGGAGTGTGTTATAGAAGATGCATAACCACAGAGCCAGTGAGCTAGAGGGCCAGACGCAGAGCCACAGAGCCAAAGAGTGAGAGGGCCAGACGCAGAGCCACAGAGCCAGTGAGCCAGAGGGCTAGTCAAAGAGACGTAGAGCCAAAAAGAAATGATGAAACATAACGTGTCATGAAAACATGAATTAGAACACATAAGAGAAGGCGAAGAGACGGACAGAAGGGTCCAACATAGAGGAAGGCATTTTTGGGAACCAAAGAGGTTTTGGTAACCGTCAAGGGGGTCTAGAGCCGTGATTCTTGTGGACTCGAGGAGTTTGACCCATCAGAGGGATAAATCCCATTGTTGTGTAGAGGCTTAGTGGGAGCGCACACATTGGAAATAATCTGAGCCAGTAAGAGGAGAACAAAGAGAAGCCACCAGAGGTTGGAGGTAGTTATTCTCCTTACAAAGATCCAGAGTGAGAGCCAAGAGCCAGAGCCAGAGCCAAGAGCCAGAGTGAGAGAGAGAGCTAGAGCTAGAGCTGATATCCAGAGCCGAGAGCTAGAGTCGAGAGCCGAGAGCCGAGAGCCAGAGCCAAGAGTTGAGAGCTAGAGAGCCAAACGGTTACGGATAAAAATGGTATTCTAAGCCCAATGGTTCAGTCATAACCTCTTGGAGTTGACTGTGGAACTTGTAAAAGAATTCAGCCATAATCCCAAAGAGTCTAATTGAGTTGATTAGAGCTTAAGGAGATGTAGCCCAAGATATCAGGGTGAACTCCATATTATATTTTTGTCTCCTATTGTTTGCTTATTTGCTGCTTTATTTACTGTTATATGCATTTCATATCAGTTTAAGCAAATGAACATAAGAACTTAATAGTTAAAGGCAAGCACAAGCATACACCTATTTCATGTTCTTTTAATTCCACAAATTATCAATCATAAGAATAGATCTTGGGGATATATAAGCTTTGAAGTGGGATAGGTTCTTGTAAGCATGCCAAGAAGCCTTTAGTGCGCAATTTTAGATCAGGTGGTATCAAAGCATCATGTTGATTAACCCCGCCTTCAAAGAAGGTGGTATCAGAGCTGGTTATATCAGAGTAAGTTATACCAGAGTAGGTTGTATCATGATGCAAGTGGTATCAGATTAGAATTCTTGATTGACAGAGCAATCTATATGCTTGTTTGACTTGAAAGGTGTTCAAACAATAGAAAGGATTTAGCTGTTTGATTGTTTGTAAATTGATTGTTGTGTGATTTCGCAGAGGTGAAGGGAAAGCTATTGATAGCTAAGTCTAGGAGAGGACAGGAAGGAAGAAGGGTTGAAGGCATTATTCTTATCCCAAAGGACCTCAGAGCAATCCTTTAAGCAAAAGAGGTTTGTTGCAAAAGGTTGCTTGAATAAGCTCTTTGTTAATCTTGTTTGAAGTTCTTTTGTTCATTTTGATAATGACTACTTCTACAAGTAAGTCCTAAAATCCTTCCTTCATCACAAGATTCTTTGATTAAGACATGAAGCAAGACTTGTTCATCATGATGGATATGGTGAGAGAAATTAGTGTTGGACTTCGAGATCAGTTGAATTCCATGAAGGAAGAGTAGTAGTTGCTTTCTAACAAATTGCAGGAAGTGGAAGGCCAACTTCATATTACAAATATGAACCTGGAAAGGGTGCATGAGTTGGAGACACAACTCTTTGTTACCAAAGAAGCCTTAGTCCTTGAAGAAGAGGTAAACAATTCCAGTTTGTCTTCAAATTCCTCTAAGAATGTTTATGTTGGTTCTTTCGAAAGACATACTAGAGGCATAGGGTCCAAGTTAAAATGTCCAAGATGCGCTATGAAGGAAAAGGCTTGGGAAAACATGCACAGGGTATTGTTGAGCTGATAATGGTTGAGGAAAGGCCTCATTATTTGGGTCTTGGATATGAACAATCTTATATAGAAAGTTCCAAAGCTACCATGAAGACAATTGAAACAATTCCAAGAAGGAGTTTCATTTCAAGTCTTCTACCTCAAGAGTGTAAAGATTGTATCCATGGGGAATGCAATAGTTTGAAACATACTTTGCAAGACAAAGGTGTTCATAAGCATACACTTGAACCATATAGTTGTGGAAACTCTGAAAGCCTTGAATAGATTGATGGTGTTCCAAAGGGAGCCACTTCTTCATTTGACTCACCTCTTCATGAAGGTAATAAAGGTGAACAGGAAAAGTATAAATCTGATTCTAATCATATTCCTTTTGATTATGTAAAGCATGGTAAATTTCCATATAAGAATTAGAAAAATATTGCATGTTACTTTTGCGGTTTGGATAACCATAATGTTTCTAGCTGTTCGAAGAAAATGGCCACATGCAGGAAACTTTGAAAGGAAAAGAGGCAAGAAGCCAAAGGTCCATTGGACAAGGAAAATCATGCTTTTGAGAAAATGCACTTGTGCTGCACTTATTGCCATAAGCAAGGACATATTGATACAAAATGATGGACTCTCAATCCAACAATTCTTCCACGAAACTTGAAGAAGGTGGAAAGAAAGAATGGCAGGAATGGAATGAAAGATTCCATAAATGATATGTTTCAGGATGATTCACATGTTGATGTTGATGTGCAGACAAAGGTAGCACCTTTGAAATGGATTGGTAAGAAATGGTTAGAGTTCTTATCCAATTAAGGTTGCATGTCTTTTGAAAATTCATCAAATCAATAGAATTCATTTCTTTGTTAATGGAATGCAAGTTGCAGGTTTTAAGCAAGACGGTGAATGGAAAATTTGAGTAGGAGACTCACTTTATTGCTGCAACGTTATATTCATTTCAGCTTCGAAAGTACAGTGTGCTTAAGTGATAGTTGAAGGATGAAATGCATGTATGAGAATGATGTGCATGAACATAAGGACGTTGATGATTTCCTTTTATTTGAACATGTATGTGTGATTAACTTGAAGGGTTGATTACTTTGTTGTAAAAATGCATGTAATGCAATATTGACTTGAGAAAGGTTGATATGGTCTCCAAGATGGAGATGCTGATGAAGTGTTTCATCTTTGAAAAAGAACTGTAGAATTCTTTTTCTACATGCTTGAATTGAAGGGTCAATTGTTTTAAAGGCATGTTTTGTTGACTTGTTGTCTAGTCAATCATTTGTATGCAGATGTAAAGACATGGAGGTAATTCAAAAGATGTGAAAATATTTTTCTTTTGTTGAAGCAGGATTTTTGGCCATCCAGTTGTTGTCTATAATCCTGTTGTTGTTAACAGTTGTTGTTGATAGTATGTCAAACAGGTACAAATGAAAATTTTGTGAAGCAGATATAACTTCACACTGGTTTGAGCCACCTTGGATCAACAATCAAGGCATAGAAGTTCAAACTACCTTCTGTGACCTTTTGAGTAGGAGTTCTACAGGAAGTCAAGGAGGAAGATAGTTCTTCCTAGGAGGACAAGCACATCCAAGAAGGAAGTGTTCAAAGGCTTTGGTTCAGAGGCACTATGCAAGGCAAGTATATGGAGGCTGAAAGAAGAGGGTGAGGTACTCTCATTTACTATTTAGATCAATATATTAGTCTTTTGGAGTCCAATTTTTTTTTAATGGGAAGGCGTGATCTAAAATGGATCTAGTATAGACTCTAAGTCTAAAAATATTCTTCATAGAGGAAAATTAAAGTCAAAGGATGCTGTTGGAAATAGTCTCATTGCGTAGATCTCTTCATTCTGAATCTAACATAATTTGAATGGGCTAAAATGGACTTCGGATGAAGAAGTTATTGTAAAAAGAAATTTTCCCAATGTCCTTAGAAAAGGAGGAAATTTCTCATTAAAGGGGACTTAAGGGGACATATTCCTTAGAGGAAATCGTATCGGAGGAAAATCAAAGGAGAAGACTTATCGCAAGCTGAAGGATGTAGTGATATGCGATTTCGATTTGTCGCATCATAATATCACATCACACATAACCCAAGGGGAGGACCTGTAGCATTGCGAAGGGTCAATATGTGATGTGTCAATATTGGCGATTAGTGACTAGTGATCGTGTAGCGCAATACAAAGAGCCATTGACATGTGACGATGCAATGTGCAATCAATGATAGCGATACACCGATGTGATTGGTGATCATAGGAGCATATCACCAAGACCTATGCCATTATGCAATATGTGATAGGCCGATGGGGATGAGAACTTTGAGCCATCGGATCAGAAAAGGAATCAGCGGTCAGGATCTGATCGAAGATCCCTGATCGGGGGAGCTTATGGGATGTGGACCATGGAAGCAGCGACCGTCGATAAGTGATATAGCGATAATGCCGATAGCTGATGAGGCATTAATCAAAGTGATCAAAGATCGGTAAATCAGACCGTGATAATGCAAAGGGGCCAATGCACCATGCGACATGCGATTACGATGGGTAGACACAACAATGTTTTAGTGTTGATTTTATTGTTCCTTGAGATCCGGATTAATATATTTTTCCATGAATTTCCTATGCATTGGTTATTATGTTCTGTTTTCGGGAATTTGCCCGAAGAAAGGCTGCTTGTGTATTTTCTTTGTAACAGCCCCAATTCACCTGTGCCACACTATAAGCTGGTGTTTTGTAACAGGAATGCATTATAGAAGATGCATAACCATAGAGCTAGTGAGCCAAAGGGCCAGACATAGGGCCACAAAGCTAGAGAGCCAGAGGGCCAGATGCAGAGCCGGTTAGCCAGAGGTCTAGTCGAAGAGATGCAAAGCTGCAAAGAAATGATGAAACAGAATGTGTCATGAAAACATGAATTAGAACATAAAAGAGAAGATGAAGAGATGGATAGAAGGGTCCAGCATAGAGGAAGGCATTTTTGGGAACCTAAGAGGTTTTGGTAACCGTCCAGGGGGTCTGGAGGTATGATTCTTGTGGATTCGAGGAGTTCAAGCCATCGGAGGGATAAATCCCATTGTTGTGTAGAGGCTCAGGGGGAGCTCACACATTGGAAATAATTCGAGCCAGTAAGAGGAGAACAGAGAGAAGTCACCAGAGGTTGGAGGCATTTATTCTCCTTATAAAGATCTAGAGCCAGAGCCGAGAGCGGAGTGCTAGGAGCCAGAAACGAGAGCCAAGAACTAGAGAGCCAAACGGCCAAGGATAAAAATGGTATTCTAAGCCCATGGTTTAGTCGTAACCTATTGGAGTTGAGTGTGGAACTTGTAAAAGAATTCAGCCATAATCCCAAAGAGTCTAATTGAGTTGATTAGAGCGCAAGGAGACGTAGCCCAAGATATCAAGGTGAACTCCATATTATATTGTTGTCTCCTGTGGTTTTCTTATTTGCTGCTTTATTTACTGTTATATGCATTTCATATTAGTTTAACCAAATGGACATAAGCACTTAACCGTTAAAGGAAAACACAAGCATACACCTATTTCAAGTTCTTTTAATTCCAAAAATTATCAATCATAAGCATAGATCTTGGGGATATATAAGCTTTGGAGTGGGAGAGGTTCTTGTAAGCATGACAAGAAGCCTTTAGTGCCCCACTTCAGATCAATTGTCCACATCACTCAGAGGTATATAAGCTTCTAAAGACTTCTAGCACATTTGCAGTGTTGACTGATCCATTTCCAAACCTGGAGACACATTTGGTTGCGACATACCATGCTTCCACATCCCAAGAACTTAGGATGTCCATTACAAAGCCTCAAAATGAAATAAATATTATGGAAATCCATTGTCATCATCAAATAATCAGGCCACTGACCAACCTAATCCTTCGACTTCGACTTCATCTGAAAATATTACACCACATATTGTGCCAGAATTGACAATAAAACCACTAAAGGGAGTTGTGCATAAATCGACATTTAGCCCTCAAGATCGAGTAGCTCAGAACTATAACATAGTAGAAGACCTTGCTCAATCACCTTCTGCTATGTCGACACCCAAGGTGTTACAAAAATGTCCCTCCCAAAAGCAGGCTTTGTTGTCAAGAATTGGTGGAATAGACCCTATGGATTCTAATCTTGCAGTTTTTAACCATGCGGAATATACACTACAGTTACAGGCACAATTAGCTTTTCTAATTTAAGTAAAGGCTCTCAATAAGAATGTTCACCGAACTATTATGTACGAGGGGGCATATACTTACATTATGTCAATGAGCTACTAGAAAACACTTGGTTCACCACTGTTGTCAAGATCACCAACAACGTTAAAAGCTTTCTATGGACACACATATACATGTTGTGGGATTTTTAGTAACCTGCAAATTGAACTAGGGAGGAAAACAGTTACTATTGAAGTTGAGGTAGTTGATGGACCCCTCGACTACAACATTTTACTGGGAAGGCCATGGGTATATGCTATGGCTATTGTGGTTTCAACATACTTTCGTATGATTGCATTCCCTCATAAAGGTGGAATCACAATTATCGATCAGCTTGCCTTCTTTGCATCTAGTTCTCAGGTGACTGGAAGCAGTCTGTTGGTACACCCACCCCTACTATCACTTCAAAGTGTTGGTGTAGGTCTCTTTAAGGATCCTTCCCTAATGGTTACTTTTATGCTACCATCACCATCTGATTTGGCGGAAGTGGCAAGAGTAGAGACTTGCAACATGATTTCCTCCACCTCATCTGATTTAAGGAGGATTACTAACAATTCTGAAGTTGATAGTAATACTGAAGTTATGCCGCTAATACCCATTGAGCTTGCATAGCAATCAATTTTTCTGGCCTTAGAGGCAAACCCAAATCCACTTTCACCAATTGTATGGGTAGACTGTTCATTAGAATATGGTACTTCTTCAGATCCTTTTTCATGTATATTTTCTACAGATGAAGGAATTGTCCAATCAATGATGATAGGAGAAGAACCTTGGGAAGATTATTATCATCATTCCCATCTTCCAGATGACATTGAATATTATTCAAATGAACTTAACCACCCTTCAGTTGTTGATTTCCTTCCGAATTTTGTTTTCATAGACACAACAGATTCAGAGCGAAGCGTATCAAATATTAAAGAAACAATTTCTATTGATATTTTGAGCAAACCTAATGTTGTAGAAAGCATTCATGTCAGAAAATATTTTTCTCCATCAAAACCTGATAATTACCGTACTCTTTTTCATGAATTCAAGATATATTTGCATGGTCATACGAGGATATGGCAAGTATAGACTCTAGTATTGTTGAACATGAAAAAAATGTATCCTGATGTCAAACTAGTACAACAGTGGCTTCGACCTATTCATCCAAAGAAATTCATTGCCATTAAAGCAAAGGTTGAAAAGATTTTGCATGTTGGTTTCATTTACCCTATACCTCTTGCTCACTGGGTTTCCAACATTTTTCCTGTGATAAGAAAACAAGGGACAATTCGAGTGTGCATTGATTATAGGGATGTAAATCAGGCATGTCCAAAGGACAATTATCCTACTCCTTCTATCGACTAGATTATTGGTGAATGTTCCGGATTTGAAATTTTCTCATTTATGGATGGTTTTTCCAATTATACTCAAATTAATATCTGCCCATAGTGTTGGGTTGTGTTATATTCTTTCCACGACTAGCCCACGTAGTTAACCGGGGAGTTAGATGGGGGGCGAAGCACCCCCTTCATTGTGCTGATTGTGTAGCCGGGGGGGGGGGGGTCTTAGGGGGTTTGAGGTCTGTACCCATTAAACACCCACTTATAGGGGTCTGGGCAGCGCTCCAGAAACATTTTTGGTTTTGACCCATGTTAGGATGGGGGACCCACCTATGGTTTTTGTGCCTGTATTTTGGCACATGTTTTTGGACGCGCATGGTTTTCAGTCCATGGTATTGGAATGCTTCGGCATATAAATATGTATTATAACATTGAAAGGAACATAATGAAAAATCAAGCTGGTAGTCCCGATTTTGGGATCCAGGGGAAAATATTTGTGTATATGTGTTTTATGTGTTACTCTCTCGCATTGTTTATTTTCTGTGTTTTAGAATTAGTATGTAGGTAATTTCTGTATGGGGTTAAAACCCACATTTGGTATAAGAGTTGTTTTGGCTTCAATGGGATGCCTTTGTTGCTGAGGAGTTTCGCTCGGACCTGTGGTAGACCCTGTTCAGTGGGAGATCTATGAGATCGATTTTGGTGGTGAAAGAAGATGGTGAGCAGTGGAAAGATAGAGATCGAGAAATTTAATGGTCAGAGTTTTGAGTTGTGGAAACTCAATATGGAGGATCTGTT
>APFE031539107.1:0-36150 GCA_000404065.3 Pinus taeda
AATACAATAAATAACACATTCATATACATACAAGTAAACAATATCCATATACAAGAATACTCAAAAAATACACACACAAGCAAATAATGAAGGAATCTTGAAAAATACTCGAAATAATACAAACAACTATTCATAAAAATACATTTATATACATACAAACAATGAAACCACTACTCTAATGCTCAAGGAATACTCAAACATTACACTCATAGAGATACAAATAAACAATGAAGGAATACTCAAAAGCACGCAAAATGAGACATTCATAAACATAGAAGAATAAACACTCCAAAAAAAATACATACTAGTAATACAATACTCTCTATGATACTCTATATAATATAGATGTAGCAAAAAATAGATTCATACACCTAGTAAAGAATATAAGTAAATAATAGACACACAAGTATATCTAATAATACATTCATACACATATACAAGTAAATAATACATATACAAATACAATAAATAACACATTCATATACATACAAGTAAACAATATCCATATACAAGAATACTCAAAATATACACACATGAGCAAATAATGAAGGAATCTTGAAAAATACTCAAAATAATACAAACCACTATTCATAAAAAAACATTTATATACACACAAACAATGAAACCACTACTCTAACATTCAGGGAATACTCAAACATTACACTCATAGAGATACAAATAAACAATGAAGGAATACTCAAAAGCATGCAAAATGAGACATCCATAAACATAGAAAAATAAACACTCCAAAAAAAATACATACAAGTAATACAAATACTCTCTATAATACATTCACACACACAATATAGAAATAGATATCCTATGCATTGATACAAATAAAAATAAAAACCTAAACAAATAAATTCTAACTATTGAAATGCAACAAATAAAAACATATAGTCTGTGAGCTCGAGCTTCCCCTATTCCACTACCTAAGATAGTTTGAGAGTGTCATCTTGCCATGGCTAAGTCCTTGCTTGAAAAAAATTCTCATGCCTCCTAAGACCATCTATCTACTAGCGAATTTCTATATGATTGGTAGGGTCTTGAGAGCTGCCAAGATTTCATCATACTACTTCTTCTTCACATGCAATTCGTCCTCTATCTTTTGGATGTTTGGATCCTCTTGCAGTGAGGTCCAAAATTACATCGTGTCATCTAATAAATTCTTGCATTCTGCCACTATGTCAGAGATGCCTTTGAATTCTGCCTTTAACTCTTTTTGCCTCTCCTCCTGTACTTCTAGTGGTGTGGCTAGCTACAACCTTATTTGCAACTCTAGTATTTGCACTTCATACTCAAATTTTTTCTTCGCCAGTGTGTTCTTTGATTCCTTGATCGCGAGGGAGAGCCTCACAACATTCTCTGCTCATGGTACATGAATAGCTTTGCGCTAATTATTAACTACACAAATTGGTACTTAACGAATAGACATAATAGAAAATAGTATAACATGTATTCTTTCACATAATTCAATAAAAATCATGCATAATGATATCTATAAAAACAAATAATGAATATAGAAAGATACACAATACTTCACCAAAACTTCTTCTTTATTAACAAGGATCTTCAATGCATGCTCTTCCCTGACCTATGCACCAAGTTGCATGTGGTATACTAACTTAGTTGTAGACTATTAAAGGCCTTTGCGCACTTAGCTACATAGCATTCCCCCAAAAATACAAACTCAAGATAGAGAATATGAATAATCTATGCTTAGTTATATTCTTCTATTCTCTATTCAACAAAGTATTAAATGTTATTTATATAGACTTCCTTACTACAAGAACACAGTCCACAACCCATGGATTTGATAAAAAAATGGACTAATACTCGAAACCCGTTACAAAAAAAGGGAATTTTGACCCACTCCAAAGCCCCTAAAGACTACACGATGAATAAAACTTCGTTAGCCCTGTGTGCTCCACTCCTAAAAATGCAGTCTTTGACCGAAAACCTTGACTAGGTTAGGGTGCACCCAATAGGCACCCAACACTCACCTATGACTCATCCCGAGTCACTCAGACATGGTTCCTTTTATTTTTTCTGAAATTCCGTCCTAGACTGCATTATACTATTGGGTTGTCTCTATCATTTCTTTCTCTTGTTTGCACACCTCCTCTAGAAATGCCTCTGTAGTTGGGCCAACAACCTTCTACAATATTTATTCCTCCTTTTTTTCTACTCTTTGAGCCTTTCATCCACTGCCTGAGATATTTTGAGAGCATCATCTTGCAATGGCTAAGTCAATGCTTGTAAAATTTGCTCCTTCCTCTAAAGACCATCTATATGCTTTTGGACGTTCTTCCCTTCATTAACACTGGTGAGTTTCTATAAGACTGGTAGGGTCTTTAAAGATGCGAATACTTCATCATGCTACTTATTCTTCACCTGTAATTCCTCCTCGATATTTTGGATGTTTGGATCCTCCTGTAGTGAGGTCCAAAATTGCATCGTGTCATCCAATAAATTCCCACAGTCTACCACTATATCAAAGACACGTTTTAATTGTGCCTTTAAGTCTTTCTGCCTCTGCTCTTATAATTCTAGTGGCGTGGTTGGCTGCAACCTTATTTGCAGCTCTAAAATCTACACTTCGTTGTCGAATTTTATCTTTGCCAGTGTGTTCTTTGATTCCTTGATCGCGAGGGAGAGCTTCACAACATTCTTTGTTGGTGCTTCCTCCTCACTAACCTTTGGAAGAATATAGGGAAATTAGAGTTAATGAGATTCTTCTAGTCATGATAACTATTTGTGAGGTGTTTTCAACTTTTTCTTCTTATTCCAATCTTCACTTATTATTATTATAGTGTGTCTTATTTAGGTCATCAAATAGTTACCAAAACAAAGAGACAAGAACACAAGGTGTTGGCTTTCTACCAAAGCCAAAACCTCTGTCTCTTTGAGAGGAAAACCTGCAAAAAATGCTTCTTATAGAGATTCCAATTAATGAATAACCAAGGCTATGGCCATTGACCTATTAGGACACTCCAATACCAAGACACCAATCATATTTTTTGTCACTACTGAGATCATCATCATTGTGCACCATTGAGGCCATCACTATTACACCACCAAGATAAATTTCTTGCATCACGGAGGCCATCACTAATATTATTACTGTTGCAACTCCATTAATATCATTGCTTCTCCTTCACATGACACTTGGTTCCCCTTCACTATAATAACAAGATATGTATATATACATATGAGAGTTGTACTAAGATCTTGTAACTATGTCCTTATCAATATTATGACTGAGATCATGATGATAATTATGCCAACATGTTGACTACGTCAAAATGAATTTCGAGACAATGTCTATTAGTGAGGGATCACCGAGATCTTTATCATCACAATTATGCCGAGAAATTAATTATGTTTCTTCCTACACAATGATCTTTATTATCACACATATGCCAAGACTACACTTTTGTGGAATCCATATGAAAGCACAAATATTCTTATCCAAAATTGATCTACTACATTTATCGAAATTCTTGATACATTGTACTTGTCTGAAATCCATGAACCACTATACTTGTCTGAAGTTTCACAGCTTACTGCAGTGATACAAAATTACAGAGAGTGAGTTTTTCAGTGTTTTCTGTGGTGACCCAAGTTGGGTATTCATATTGGTAATGTCTCCATAAGAAGATTACGTGAGTGTGGGAACCATTGTGTCATTTATTCGAGCCGACATAACCGCTTTTACATCATTTTGATAGTTGACTTCTTCAAGAGGATTGTTCTTGTCTTGGAGGGCTGATCTAGACACTAGGTTGAATCATATACATTTCATATATGATCAAGAAGAGATCTTCGACATGTTATTTGAATATTTTAATTTAATATAGCACTTCAATGCGTGCTAGACCTATGCAATGAGCAAGAAACTCATTTTATAATTTACAAAAATAATATTTCTTTTCTTTTACTAGTATAGAGATAAAAGTTACATTTATGAAGACCAAACCTAGTTACACTTTATTCAACACGGCCTTCAAATCTAGGACCATGCTCCAACTATATTCAATGGATCTTTCCAATCATTGTTGTCATTAAAACGCTTCATTTCTTTGCTTATTCACATGTTCCAACTCCTTCTTTAGTGCAACTTTCTCCTTTTCCACCTGCATTGTCAATGTCAAGGTTCGTTGTTCCTGCTCCTGTAGCTTGGTTGTTAAACATTTGATGGAGTTCATGCAAAAATTGAATGGGAAGTGAGACAATATCTATGTTGACAGTCTTCCATGCTTTGGCTCATTCTTTTTCCTCTGGTGTGTACCACTAAAGTGCCCTAGTTGACACCTTCAAAATTATATCTTTGAATTGTCTTTCTATTCTTTTCTCTACCTGCATTGGCTAAGTTATTTACTCTAGATGTATTTACATGTACGGTAACATATTCATCTCTGCAATGCCCTATTGTACCTCAGCCAAGGTCATTTTATATCGATCATCAATTCCATCCCAGGTCTCCACTTTGATTTTATGGACCTTCTCTCTGATCTGAAGTGTACGAGCTACCTTATTCCCAAGTCACTTTTTCATTTGCAATAGGGTTAATCCATTCTTATTCTTTTGCTATAATCTAATAATTTTTGTCGATTTCATCTGCATTGTACTCCTCTCTGACAAGTTCAGTATATCTCGCTCCCTCTGATGGATCTAATGGCATAATAAATCTCATATTATTGATTTCAAATATAATTTTCCTTTTCTTCAAGTTAATTATATCCATGTTATCAAATGACCAATCCAATCCAAGCAACGCAGTGTAGGGATTGTTGTCATCCACAATCTCAATCATTTTGAATTTAGTGGTAGTGTGCACTCCATTAATATCTAGCGTGATACATGACAATCTCCCTAGAGGGAAAATATTTTGTTGATTTTCCATCTTTAGCTGGATAGTTGGCCATTGCAGCTTCGTCTTACCCATCAATTCCCAAGTTTTCTTCAGCAAGACATTGGCATTAGATCTTAGATCCAAGATAAGTCGATCCATGTCATATTCTCCAATCTATGATATAAGGCTCATTTCCTTTGTAGTTCACTTCTTGTGTCTATGTAGATTATTCATTTTGCACATCTTAATCTATGATATCTCTTTAGGATCACAAGAGTCTATCAATTCTGGAAATCCCTGTACGACCTTATGATTTCTCAACAACTTCATGCAAGTATGTATAAAGGAATTTGAAATATTTAGATCCTCATCTTGTGCTGAAACCAGTACTATTTCACAGTTATCCTTCTAAGTCGGTTTTGTGGTAGAGGTCGAGGCCCCATCATCCATAAATATTCACCTTGCCTCCATGAATACTTGCTTTTCCTTCAAGATATCAAGTGTAGGAGTTTTTTCAACAGCTTTTCTTACCCATGTAGCTTCAACTTCCTTTTTCCCACTAGCTATATCATTTCCAGTTGGAGCTCTCGTTCTTGTTATAATGTCCATGCATGGTTTATCCTCCCTTGGCTCTGTGATGTAGATAAATATCCTCTGTGGATACGTAAATCTCCTCTGCAAATAGAGACAATCCCTCCAGCCCAAGACAATGGTTCTATCCACAAACAAGACAAACTAATGTAAATTTCCTTAGATTAGAATTGAATAAGAGGGCATACCTCTTATAACCCTAATCCACTTGATGGTGATCTTGCTTCCTTGCTCCAGTTTCCTTTCATTCTTTCCTTCAAGTACCTGAACCAAACATGCAAGAAACAATAGAAAACATGATAGAATAAAATTAAATTCAATCTACTTAAATGGTCAAGGAGTTCTAAGCTACCAAATGTAATATTACACCTGATATTGGAAATAAAACATTAGTTGTATTAAAATAAACATCAAAGATAAATACGACCAACGCCTTGATGTTAGAGATGTCCTTTGCAATATCCAAGTCCTACTACACACCTTTGGAGCACTCTTTTCCTCCTCTAGCTTGACATGAAATGGCTTCCAAGCTCTAACTCTCTCCGCTCATGATTTAGCTACCAAAGGCTAGTGTTTTGTCATCTAAGACTAATATTGGTCTACCAAAAGCTAAATATTTCATAATTTTACAACTAGTTTTTTATATTGTAACCAAAAAGGGTAAGAGGAAGTGGTTTATATAGGGAGAGGAAGATAAGAATGAGATCCACTCAAGAGTGGAAAAAGGTCTTATCTCCTTGGGAAGGTCCATTTTTAAGGGGGAAAGAATCTTATATGGAGTTCTCGACCCTTATCCAACCAAACAAACATCCAACACATCGCCACTAGAAGTTTCTAGACATGAAACTCCATTTCCTCTTATAAAAACTTTCCATAAGTAGACCGTCAAGGGTATTGGGCTAACAGTAGCACTGATCGACATGGGTCATAGTGTAAACTTCTGCCATCGGCACAGGTGAGACACTGGGAAAGAGCATTGATCCTAAAAACTAGGTTTTAAGAAGGATGCTCTAGAAATGTTCTAAAGGGATTGGGGAATACTTTATTCAAACTTCAAGGGATGTAAGAGCATAGGTTTCATGGTGAAAGTATAACACAGTAGTCACAAATAGGCTTCTTCGAGATCAGTAACAAGGACTGATAAGACAGTAAAAAATTATTGTGTAACAGATGCCCCCTAAAGCATGAAGTTAGGGCTGAGAGCGATGGCTAAAATGATTTAAGATGGAGCGAGGAATGGGAATACCAGCATCGAAAGAATTGGAACTCAAACATACATGTACATATCTGAAATATGATAGTCATGCCTGATAAACATGACAGGGATATAACAGTACATGAATCCATGGTATAAGTGCAGTTATCCACCAAGAAATGGATCATGTGCATTGATCACCATCCCACTGAAATGATCATATGAAACAGACCCACGACATGGGTGCAACCATCTGCATAGAGAGGATCCAAACGAAAAGACCCACGGTGTGGTTGTAGCCATTCGACTGAGCAGGATCAAAATGATACCCACGACATCTCCGCAGCCAACCATCTAAATAATCATGTATATAACCATGAATACTATCAACTCCTTGCAACCTAGACTTTTGCGATCTAAGCCCAAGGTCTTCTGCTCCAACACAACCCAATCAAAGTACAAATTATAACATGTGAATAGATGTGGTGAAGTCGAACATGCTAGAAAAGCACTTGATTATCGGCCAATGATGTGAACCGTTAACAATTGCGAGAGAAGCCACCCATAATGTCAATGGATCTCAATGTACTCTCAATACAATTAACGAAGTGTGAATAAGGAACTAAAGTCGAAAACTCGTGAAATCATTCGATTGAAGGCAAATTATGAGAACCCGTCATCGAGTGCGAAGAACTTTCCATTGAGGTATGCAAGCTCTAAGATACTAGAAGCGGGTTTCTAGATCAACTTCTTGGATAATGAGCTGAAGTTGACATGAAGCGATCTCTTGAAGGAAGGTCATAATGAATGCTTTATCATTGACACAAAATGGGAAACACAATGAATGAGAGCAATCCAAGATGGTGACATATGATCAGACAACGTATGTGTAGGAAGACTTCTCTTGAATATGTGGATGACATGACTCTAGAGTTTGGCAACATTTGACATCATAGGATCAGAGGTCATGGTAACATGGAAAAGATCATATGAGAGGTTTAAAATGGATAACCCAAAACCTAGGGAGGAAAGTTATAGTGTGAGGATGTTCCAAAAACCAATACGAGTAACAAATGGGTGTCAATGTTTAAGGGCGACATGTTGCCTGAAGTGAAGAATACAACTAATGAAATACTTCCAATTTTCCCCCACCATTTCTGGCGAGTACCCTAGTTATTTTTATGCAAGCTTAATGGGGATAACATATGCTTGTAATTTAAATCCATCCTTTCGATGGATCCATCCTAGTAAGTTTTACGAGCCCTAGAAAGGAGTAGCTCAGTCTCATCATAATGACAAGTCCTACGTCGTTTGAATATTTTAGCGAGTCCGACAAAGGTGAAACTCAGAATCTTTTTCAAATTTATAGAGTTTGAAAAAGACATAAAAAAGAAACATTAAGAGGGCCCTTTTTGTAAGGTTGTCCCTCGATCCAGAAAAGGTAGAAAAAATTACTCTAGAGAACCTCCTAGTCATGTTTGACTAAGGTATTCCTTTTTCATAAATATTTTATCCTAGCCCAAAAATGGGGTAAAAGTATACTTGGTAAATGATGTTTTGCAACCTTTAACGAGTTCAAAATGATAAGAGCTTGACAATATTTTCATATTTTGAGAGTTAGAAAAGAGCTCAAATATGACTCCCTAGTTTTATTTGCATTAACGAGTCTAAAAGGGAAAACTACTCGGTAATATTTTCATTTTTTATGAGTCAAAAAAGATCTTAAAGGTGACTTGTCCTGAAAGAATGAGTGGTATAAAGGGATAGAAACTGGTTCTAGTAATGATGGAACTACTCAAAACATGTAATGGTCAAGAGGTTGGCTAATAAAACCACTCATCCTTACAGTTCCTTAAGAAGGAGTAAAACAACCAAGTGAAAGCAAATGATCCTCCAAATAGATGGTGGCGATGGAATGGAACAACCAAGGCTCATCTAGCAAAAATTAGTTGATAAAAATGATAATCACAAGATATAAATTGGATATGGGTTCATTTTTACACAAGATTGAACCATGAGGAACTCTGCTTGAATTTGGTTTCATGTTTACGCAAGCATCAAATGAAAAACTCTGCTTGAGCTTGGTTTCATTTTTTTACAGGCTTGAAACAAAAAAGTATGCTTGCAATAAGTTTGCATTCCCCCAACATAATGACTCAATTTGAGGTACATGCCCCCCAAGCTTCATTTCATTTAGTGAGGTGGATGGAATGAAGGTCACTCTCGAGATCCAAGAAAGACTCGACTAGGATTTTACAAGATCTTAATCAAAGACTCGATTTGGAAAAGGGAGTTTTTTTCATTTTATTAATGAGGTTGATACAGGAAGAAACTATCCTCAAACTCCTTGATTCATTTTTTAACAAACTTGACACAAGACAAGGAACTATGCTCACACCCCTTGTTTCATTGTTTAATGAGTTTGACAAAAGACAGGGAAATATGCTCTGACCCCTTGTTTCATTTTTTAAGGAGCTTGACACAAGACAAAGAACTATGCTCCAAGGTCTATTCATGTACCATACAGGAACATGGTTCCCAAGAGGTCCTCACTGGATGGGAGAATTACGCTATGGGAGGAACACATGTCAACTGGTACTACTGACAAATCAGGTGCCAATGCCCCCAATACATAATATACTATACCATCTGTGTGATCATCAATGGATGTGGAGATGGAACAGGTGGCCACATAATTGAATTGCGGTGGGGAGGGTACTACTTGAAAACATGAACCAATAAAGGACGATGATTTCATAAGAGGCACCTAGTGACCAATGAACTAAAATTGATCAATGGCCATGATTCTCCCTTCGTGTGGAAAACAGACCACATGGAAAAGTGAAGAAACAAGAGCTCCCATGACATAAACATAGTCACATTCAAGGAGAATATTTAAATCTAAGGGACCTTGTACTACCATCACGTCTATATATATGGTATTTCCTCCCAGAGAAATAGGGAACTTTAGAAGGATCCCTAAGGGCTCACTCGTTCCTTTGTTGAAAGCCAACAAATTCTGGGTGATAGGCACAAGCAATGGGTAACTCAAAGATTCCCAAGTAGTAGAAGACATGATGCTAATAGAAAGGCACATAAGCTAGAAGGCGAAAAGCAGTCAATTGACTCTAATCTAAGGAAATGACAAGACTACTTGGTCGGGGCATCATATGATTGTCCCCATGCTCTGTAGGAATAGGAGAAGGACTCGCCTAAACAACTGGGATGGGAGGGCCACTCTTTGATTCATGAGAATCTGAGGAGACAAGAAGAACATGAGAAGTATGATCACTACTCCACATCCATCCACATACACAAACTACAATTAAACAAGACATGTACAAATGTAGCAAAGAATAGTTTCATACACAGAAAAAATTCTTTCACACACATACAAAGAATACAATTAAACAAGACACATATAAATGTAGCAAAGAGTAGATTCTCACACAAAGAATACTTTAACACACATAGAAAGAATACAATTAAACAAGACACATACAAATGTAGCAAATAATAGATTCATACACGCATAAAGAATACATTGATACACATACAAAGAATACAAGTGAACAAGACACATACAAATGTAGCAAATAATAGATTCATACACACATAAAGAATGCATTGATACACATACAAGGAATACAAGTTAACAAGACACATACACATGTAGCAAAGAATAAATTCATACACATAAAAAATGCATTGATACACATACAAAGAATATAGGTAAACAAGACACATACAAATGTAATAGAGAATAGATTCAAACACACATAAAGAATACATTCATACACATACACAAAATAAAATTACACAAGTTACATACAAATATAGCGAAGAATAGATCCATACACACAAAGAATTCTTTCACACACATACAAAGAATACAATTTAACAAGACACATACAAATGTAGCAAAGAATAGATTCATACACACAAAATACTTTCACACACATACAAATAATACAATTTAGCAAGACACATACAAATGTAGCAAAGAATAGATTCATACACACATAATGAATACGTTGATACACATAGAAAAATACAAATAAACAAGACACATATTAATGTAGAAAAGAATAGATTCGTTCACACATAAAGAATACATTGATACACATACAAATGTAGTAAATAATAGATCTATACACACATAAAAAATACATTGATACACATACAAAGAATACAAGTAAACAAGACACATGAAAATGTAACAAAGAATAGATTCATACACACGTAAAAAATTCATTCATACACATACAAAGAATACAAGTAAACAAAACACATACAAATGTTGTAAAGAATAGATTCATACACATAAATCATATATTTATACACTTACAATGAATACAGATAAAGAATGAACATATAAATGTAGCAAAAAATAGATTCATACACCTAATAAAGAATATAAGTAAATAATAGACACACAAGTATAGCAAATAATGCATTCATACACATATACAAGTAAATAATACATATACAAAAACAATAAATAACACATTCATATACATACAAGTAAACAATATCCATACAAAATAATACTCACAAAATACACACACAAGCAAATAATGAAGGAATCTTGAAAAATACTCAAAATAATACAAACAACTATTCACAAAAATACATTTATATACACACAAACAATGAAACCACTACTCTAACACTCAGGGAATACTCAAACATTACGCTCATAGAGATACAAATAAACAATGAAGGAATATTCAAAAGCATGCAAAATGAGACATTCATAAACATAGAATAAAAATCTAAACAAATAAATTCTAACTATTGAAATGTAACAAATATAACATTATTTCAATTCTCATAATAGTACATTCATATACATATAAAACACAATCCAAAGCATACATTATAACCCAAATACATTCATTCATATATAGATATATATAAAAGCATTAAAAATACAAGTAACCAAGACACATACAAATGTGGCAAATAATAGATTCATACACACATAAATAATACATTCATACGCATACAAAGAATACAAGTTAACAAGACACATACAAATGTAGCAAAGAATAAATTTATACACATAAATAATACATTGATACACATACAAAGAATAAAGGTAAACAAAACACATACAAATGTAACAAAGAATAGATTCAAACACGCATAAAGAATCCATTCATATAGATACACAAAATACAATTAAACAAGGTACACACAAATATAGCAAAGAATAGATTCATACACACAAAGAATTTTTTCACACACATACAAAGAATACAATTTAACAAGAGACATAAAAATGTAGCAAATAATATATCCATATACACAAAATACTTTCACACACATACAAATAATACAATTTAACAAGACACATACAAATGTAGCAAATAATAGATTCATATGCACATAATGAATACATTGATACACATAGAAAAAATACAAGTAAACAAGACACACATTAATGTAGCAAAGAATAGATTCGTTCACACATAAAGAATACATTGATACACATACAAAGAATACAGGTAAAGAAGACACATACAAATATAGTAAATAATAGATTTATACACACATAAATAATGCATTGATACACATACAAAGAATACAAGTAAACAAGACTCATGAAAATGTAACAGAGAATAGATTCATACACACATAAAGAATTCATTCATACACATACAAAGAATACAAGTAAACAAAACACATATAAATGTTGCAAAGAATATATTCATACACATAAATAATATATTTATACACTTACAATGATGACAGATAAAAAATGCACATATAAATGTAGCAAAAAATAGATTCATACACCTAATAAAGAATATAAGTAAATAATAGGCACACAAGTATAGAAAATAATACATTCATACACATATACAAGTAAATAATACATATACAAATACAATAAATAACACATTCATATGCATACAAGTAAACAATATCCATATACAAGAATACTCAAAAAATACACACACAAGAAAATAATGAAGGAATCTTGAAAAATACTCAAAATAGTACAAACAACTATTCATAAAAATACATTTATATACATACAAACAATGAAACCACTACTTTAATGCTCAAGGAATACTCAAACATTACACTCATAGAGATACAAATAAACAATGAAGGAATACTCAAAATCACGCAAAATGAGACATTCATAAACATAGAAGAATAAACACTCGAAGAAAATACATACTAGCAATACAATACTCTCTATGATACTCTATATAATATAGATGTAGCAAAAAATAGATTCATACACCTAGTAAAGAATATAAGTAAATAATAGACACACAAGTATAGCAAATAATACATTCATACACATATACAAGTAAATAATACATATACAAATACAATAAATAACACATTCATATACATACAAGTAAACAATATCCATATACAAGAATACTCAAAAAATACACACACGAGCAAATAATGAAGGAATCTTGAAAAATACTCAAAATAATACAAACAAATATTCATAAAAATACATTTATATACACACAAACAATGAAACCACTACTCTAACACTCAGGGAATACTCAAACATTACACTCATAGAGATACAAATAAACAATGAAGGAATACTCAAAAGCATGCAAAATGAGACATTCATAAACATAGAAAAATAAACACTCCAAAAAAAATACATACAAGTAATACAAATACTCTCTATAATACATTCACACACACAATATAGAAATAGATATCCTATGCATTGATACAAATCAAAATAAAAACCTAAACAAATAATTTCTAACTATTGAAATGCAACAAATAAAAACATTATTTCAATTCTCAAAATAGTACATTCATATACATATAAAACACAATCCAAAACATACATTATAACCCAAATACATTCATTTATATATAGATATATATAAAATCTTTAAAAATATGTTTATTATATATATATAAGTAATTAAACAATAATTACACAAACATTTTAGATATAATTAAATAATATAAATTAAATTAATACAAAACATTATAAATATTACAAACTATAAATAATATAATTTGGTATTAATTTTAAAATTTATAAAAAAATATCAAGGTAAAATATTAAATGATCTTTATTTCATATAAGGGAAAAATATTTAATATAAATATTCTTAATAACAATTATTTTATAATTAAACAATTGAAAAGATCAGAAATCAAAATAAAGACCAAAACATTGAAAATCAAAACAAACAAAAATTAGAAATTTAAAAAATATATAAGTACATGTTATAAATGATATATAATTTATGTGTATAAGAGTGATTTTTCATTTATGTGTATATGTTGAAAAAATATTAAATAATTTATGTGAAAAAGAGTGATCTTGCCATTTGTGTGTATGTAGAGAAGATATTTAAAACACTGAAAAAATGCTAAATAATTTATGTGAATAAAAGTGATTTTTCCATTTGTGTGTATCTCGGGAAGATGTTTAGAAAATTAAAAAAATGTTAAATAATTTATGTGAATAAATGTTAAATAATTTATTATAACAAAATAGTGTATTTGTGTTTGAGAAGATTGAAGTTACTATAAACTAAAGATCACGAAAACCATGAGCACAAGGAACACAACTCTAAGGAGGGTTAGAATTTAACCTTCCTAAGAGCCTTTTGGAGGGGTTGAATTCCCCTCCACAAAAAAAAAGCCTACTCATTTTATTAATGATAGCTTCTATTAATTTACATTCTTTGATGGGCCCATTTAAACAACAACAGCAAAAAATACAAATTGTTGTAATTACAACTTTACAAAACATAAAAAGATATAATGTCTTCAAGAAAGGAGAAACTTGGTATTGATAAATTTTCTGCATCATACAACATTGAAATGATATTGTTAGTATAGAAACCCTTTCTAACAACTAGTAACATAATTAAATGCACAATTCATAAAGAATATATATATATATATATAAAGAATATATATATATACACACACACATGATAATTCATTAAGGAAAAAACATTAATACAATATTATTATGCAAAGCTATAAAAGTATGCTTTAATTTACAAATCTAATATAATAACAAATGAATTTAAGGAAGAAGATAGCTTTCATAACCATTTGAAAGTGATTTGACTAAAGTGTATTTGAAATAATAATTAAATAATTTCATTAGAGCAAATCCAAAGCTTAGAAGTGTCATGCACAAGATGAAGGAATATCTACAAATTGAAGAGAATCTAGAGGTGCAAGTTTAATGTAAAGGGTGAAGTGAAAGTGGGTGTCAAGAGGTGCAATACAAAGAATATTTGCATAAGAAGAAATTAGTTGTTTGAAATGAACTATGAGGGAAATTTGCAATGATGTGTGAAAGTGGTGTAAAGTATGAATATTTTGCATTGAAGTAAAGTGTGAATGTGGTAAATAGAACAAGTATAGTTTGCAATGAAATGAGAGTGAGAATGGTAAAATTTTCTAATAATTCATTTAAATAATAACTAAATTCATAATTTTAAATATCATAAAATTTTCTACTACATTAAAAGGAAAAAAATGTTGAAATTTTTTTGACAACTAGAATGAACCAAACTCAATAACCTAATTCTTTAAGTAAATGATGAAAGTACCTCCTTAATGAACAGACCTAAAATTACCTCCTTAATCAAAGCACCTAAAAAGGCCCTTCAGAAATCCTTGGAATGTAAACTACCTACTTTAAGGCTTAGAGGAATTCCCATGGGTAGCAAGAAAAGAAGTTTAATGGAATCACATGGATTATAATACTTTCCCATCGAGCAGTAATAATCAAGATCAACTACACTGTATGTTTTTAAGATTTCAAGAAAGTAAAACCCACCATATAGATGACTGTAATTTTTTGTAATATGAAAATGCAACATGGAATTGCAGTAACACAAGTTTTGCTTAAAAAATATTCCAAATGACATTGAATTGAATAAAATCTGGGACAAATACATATCTATTACTTTATAGTTTGGGGCTGTGATCAAAATATGGGCACTTTTTAATTAAAAAATATTAGAAACTTTCAAATTTTATAAAATTAAGCAGCTTCCTCCCCAGAAAAAGTTTCATGGGAATCAGCATGAAAAGCAATTTTAACTTCCAGGAAGGGAAGGCAACCGACAACGTATGGTCTTAATTATTGGAGTTGCCTAGTCAGTTTAAACGCAAGTAGGCTGGATGAATCGGAGGTAAGAACAACTGTTAGTTAGCGTTATAAATATATAAAAGCTCAGTCATTGCCAAGCTTCCTCTTCAAGCTGTTACAAATCCCACAAACAGATTCTCTCACCATTTCCCGCGATTAAGGCTATTGGTCGGATCGAATGCAATAAACGAAATGCAAGTACTCCGTTAGGGCCAGAAAAACAAAAATTGGTTTGGTAGTCGGCCTTATCATTCATATAAATCCGGAGAAGTCAGTTAAACAGGATTAAACACAGCCCCACCAGCAGTCAAAATCTGAGCAGTTTTTAATTAGAAAATATTTGAAACTTTCAAATATTAAAGAATTAAGCCGCTTCCTCCCCGCGCTGGAGGACGACACATTAATAGTGCCTGCATGGTCGTCGTGGAAACAGGGAGCTCGTTGGCATTCGATACCCAATTGGATGGGAGCCTTTGCTTCTCTCACACATCTCTGGCTCCCAACACCATTATTTAGAATTGCAGAATGAATAGCAAGGGCTGGGTCTAGATCTCGTTTTGTAGCGTCTTGCCCTATAAGGTTTTTGGCGGTGCCTCTGTATATGCAGGGTAAGTTTATTTTTGGCGATGCCTTCCCACTTAATCTACCAGCGCATGAGAAGCTAGTGGTTGCGCTATGCAGCAGAAGCTAGAGGTTGTGTTAGGCAAACTAATCTACCTTTTGTGTATGCAGGAGAAGCTAGTGGCTGTGCCTCTATGACTCATACCCAAGGGTTCTAAGACTAGTGACAGTAGAGGTTAAGCAATTGGTTCTATGACTAATGCCACGCTATTTGTCTAGCTTTTGAGTCGCAGAATGAATAGAAAGGGCTGGGTTTAGATCTGGTCTTGCCCTATAAGGTTTTTGGAGGTGCCTCTATATATGCCAGGGTGAGGTTTATTTTTGGCGGCGCCTTCCTGCTTAATCTACCTGCGCATGAGAAGCTAGTGGTTGTGTTATGCAGAGAAACTATGACTAGTGCCAGTGCTGGCTATTAGTCTCGCTATGCAGAGTATGTAGCTAGCGTCTTTCCTGCCCCCTACGACCGGCATCTCAATATGGAAATCACTATTCTGGGGTTACTTCTAGGTGTGGAGATTAACCATACAACAAGATTATGGGTTGAAGGTTACAGGTCCTTCTCACATATCAAATGGCCGACAAAACATAGAGGAATAGGGTGAAACATAAAGGAATACCCTGTTGCTGCCGGGATGGTAAGCTAGATCACATTGTGCACACCTTCATATGCAATATTTCAGATAGTACAGTATATTAATTGAAAGGCCATACCTGGAATTGGAGGTGGGATTCCATGTAATTATTTCATTTGTTTAGCCATCGTTAACCACAGCCTCAATGAACTGCATCCTTTTTAAACATTTATCAGCAACATTATTTACATCAGTATGTAAATGGAAATTGAATAGTTTATAATCAAGAAAAAATAAAAAAACAGAGCTACTAAATAGAATTGCATACAGAAATAGAATTTGATGGCGTGCATACCATACTGAAAGAGGATAATTGATCTCCATCAAACCAAAAATTGCAAACCCTCCTCTATCTACTCAGATATGACTGATTACTGACTCTCACACACAGACCGACACATACCCATACTCAAACCACAGACTTAAACATACTGACCTATGACTCAAACCAGAGACTTAAACATACTGACCTCTGACTCAAACAACAGCCCAGCACACAATCTGAACATAGATGGATAGAGGAGGATGAAAACGCTGTAAAATGAAATTCGAAAGACATATATATAGCCATTTACCAAGTTCGTTGAACGGCTATATATTTCCACCGGATATATGAATTTCCGGTGTAGTTAAAACATTTGATCAACTCATCTGGAACAGTCCACCAGATATATGGATTTCCCGTGTGCTTTGAACGTTGGAGCGTAAGATGCTTCTTTATTGTCAGAGAATATAACAAACCTGCCTCTAACAAACTCACGCCCACTAGTTGGCATCTACATTCAAATTGGTTTAAACGCACCCACTACCTGGCATTCCTTACCTGTCACACACGCGTGGCACCCAAATTGGTTTGAACAGTCCACCGGATATATGCATTTCGGATATGGTTTAAACGTTAGAGTGTAATACAAACGCGCCCACTATTTGGCATGGCTGACCTGTTTGAACACTGCACCGGATATATGTATTTCCGGTGTGGTTTGAACGTTGGAGGAGCGTAATACAATCCCAAGTTGCATTATGGGAGTCAGAAAGAACTCCCGTAAATTGCGCTTTCGCTATACTTCTAGATGATTCCTGTACTCACTGTCTGCTACCGTCTACAACGATGTGTCAATTGATTTACAACGAGGTGTCAATTAATTTATAATGTAAATTATGTTTTAGCCACCACGTAAACGGCTGGGCTTTAATAATACTTAGCGGGCATCACGCATAATATAAACAGCATAGTACAACGGAAACGGCCGAGCTTTAATAAAAATTAGCAGGCATAAAAAATCGAATATGAACATATTATAATAATAGATAATTTTGATTTTATCTCCAAATTTTTTTAATTTTGATATATTTTTGATTAATAAATTATTTAATTTTACTTAATCTTTAATGTAATACCAAAGATCCTACATTTATTCCGATAAAGATTAATACCAAGGATCCTGATAAATTTAATCTCTTCAAAATCCACTGTATTCTCCTGACCGTGAAATAAGTAAAATAAATTTAAGTTCGCCCAATAAGAACCTTAATTTGAGGAAATTCAAGTACTTTCTTTTCAAACAGAATTATCTTGTCCACAAACTTCATGCAGTAACCTGTGATAAAATTTATTTAATTATATATTTATGGATAAATAATACCTATCTTTATAAATAAATAATAAAATAAAACATGATTTATAACTAAAAATATGAAAATTTATAACAAATATCTTTTGTGTGCAAATTGCATTTTTATGGTAGAGTTAGTTTAATTTATATCAAATATCTTTTGCCTTCAAATTGCATTTTTATGGTAGAGTTAGTTTAGTAGATCTATTTGATTATTATTCTACAGTTTGCGGTTGCACGTTACAAGACTTCAAAGATTGAGATCCTGCGGCAGTTCGATTAATAAGTGCTATTTTAGGTTTTGAATCCACTCCCTTTTTTATCACAATTCGCCCTCATATCATTAGGGATGCCCAACACGCTTGCATTCAGAAGCTAAACATGTTTTTAATCTCTTTACACATTAAATTTCATATATATAATTTTCTGTAAAAGTTATTTATGGATTAATTTAAAAAGTGATTTTCAAAATTAATTATACATTTTGAGGTTATATTAGAAAATTTCAAAAAATCTCATTAAAAATAATTTCATTTAAAATTCACTCATCATAATTCAAATTAGGTGACATGATTAAGTGTTTGATGAAAATAGTTTTATAAAAATAGCTTTGTAGTGTTTATTTTATTTAAAATACATATATTAGTAATTAAAAAAGGTAAAATTTGATTAAGAAGGGAAAAATAAGATTTTAATTCTTTTAGAAAATTGAACTTATTTAGATATTAAAATTTATAATTTGAAAATTAAAATATGGCATTCCACAATTAGATTTGAGTAATATTATCTTACAAAATGCAAAAATAAAATATTTAAACTAATCTATTAATATCTCCTAAAAACTAGAAAAATTTAAAGTTATTAATTCATTCTTATATAACATATTTAGAACTAAAATTAAGAGGCATAACCACTGCCTAGTCACCAAATTCCATGTGATACTTACTTTTATGATCTAAGGAATCTTCAAATTCGTGAAAAACACTAAACATTAAGGTCTATGGCCAAAGTTCCTATCAAAATTACCAAGGAATTTTCAATTAATTTTCCTAAAAAAACTTAACAACATCGGGGTCTCACTTATCTCAAATTCCTTTCAATTAAGTAATTTATTTTTCATTTTTTTTTTACATATAAGTATCATTATATACCATAATTAGTGGGTAGTCCAAGACTTACAAATTATTGATTATCAAACAAAAAAAAAAACAATCATTATTTTTCCGCTAAAAACAAATGAATTATAATGCAATTTCCTCAGAAAACTCTTCTCAAAATCATTATTAAATAAACTATTATTAAATATTATAATTAGTAAGCTATCAAAAACTTTAACATAATTAATTCTTAAACAGAAATTAAAAACAACCATCATTAAATAAACTACCACTAAATATTATAATTAATATCTTTAAATTTTAACTCATAATGAGGAAAAAATAATTTAGCTACCTTATCTACAAAGTCTATCCCATCAGTTCCTTACCCTAGGCCAAACAGGTGCTATTTTTTTTGCTCACCACAAAAATGTCCTAGGAAATATAACAAAAATGTCTTGGAGTTCCTACCACATTATGATCATAAATAATTGTTATCCTTTTATATTACAACCTGTGAGATGTCAAAAGCAGTTGAGCATGAACACCATCCTCACTATGAATATATTTATCTAAATTAAATATAGTTTTAGATTTTTATGGTGCATTTGATTGAATAATTTATAGTTTTTTAATTAAGTTAGTTATATAAATTAAATAATTAGTAAATGTTTATACCTATTATAATATTTGATTGTTATACATTTACATGATTAAAGAAAAATAAAAATTATTAAAATTATAATTGTATTTATAATCTATATAATATAATATATATATATAACTGAATCATTTATATTTATATATATTTTAAAAATATGAAGTAAATTCTAAACTATGAAGATTTATTTTAATTTTACCATGGGAGTTCTCAATATGTATATAGATTTTGTTACAAGACCATGGCTTTTTAATGCTATATGCCCAAAAATCATAACTCACTTTATATGGCATTTGTTGATATGATGTTCTTCAGTTAATTAATTTAGTTAAAAGAACATAGAAAAATCTCAACCTTTCATTTCTGTAGGCTAATATGAATATTTTAAAATGTTATGCACTTCATAATTACTCATAATTAAATTAGAATTCTAAAAACCCCATTCCAAAATAAACATATCCATTGAGATAATTATAATTATTCTATTTTTTAAAACATAAATTGACTCAAATATTCTCATTAGCATCATTTTTAAGGTACTTATCAATATTGGTTTTTAACTTAATTTTTTTACACTAGTATAGTATCCTTCACATTTTTAGAGGATAAATAATGTTAATGTGTTCTTTTTTTTTTGCTTATGGTCATTTTTGAAAAGTTAAGTTTTTCAAGTAAGTATTTCATTTTAATTAAAACTTCTACATTTAAATATATTTTCTACTTAGCAATATGGAAAAAATAATAGTTTATATAATTTATAAATAAAATATTTGGAAAAAATACGTTAATTGATAATAATTTTTTAATGAAAAAAAAATCACACATATTTCTGAGAACATAGTTACATTTATTTTTTCCTTTCTTTCTATAATATAGAATAAGGTTAGTAATAATTGAAATTTACCCCCACTTTACCATGGAAATTTATTAACATGTAAATATAATTTTGTTACAAAATCATACCTTATTAATACCATATGTCCAAAAAATCATAAGTGAGTGCATATGGCACTTGTTGATATGATATTTTTTTAGGTTAAACAATTTAATTAAAAGAACAAAAAGAAAAATGTGGAGGTTAAATCTGGGCCATCTACATAGTAATGAGTACTAATTAAATTAGAATTATAGAAACCCTATCCCAAGATAAACATGTCTTTTGGCATAATTTTACTTAATCTATTTCGTAAAACATAAATTCACATAATTATTACTCTTTAATATTGTTTTTTAACATACTTATCAATATTAGCTTTTAATATGGGGTTTCATTGATGCTTTTGTATTCATTTTACAATGTGCTTTCTAGGATTTTCTTTTTGGTATATGTAGGGTAATGTAGCTTACCACCTTCCTGTGTAGTCTACACCCTCCATAATATATTGCTTAAGAAGATTGTTGAACTGTGAGTCATGATGATTCACCATACTAGGTCAAATTAAATAAATACACGAATTCACCACTAAAACTAATTTTCATTTTTTAGATATGTGAAAGTGATGATTGGGTCTAACATCTTCTCCATAGTAGATGAAATAAACAAATTATGCAACAAGTTTATAGTAAATTGAGCCTTGGCCCAAGTGGATAAAGAATGCCACAGTCTAATTGCACACGTGTACAACAATTCCCCTAATAAGCTTAAGTGCTTTTTATTATCATAGTAGTATAAACCTATACTAGCCTTTTCTTTTCATTCATAATACAAAAATAGAAAACTTAGTAGGGATAAAGATTCATGGAAAGCCCACTAAGGCCAAAGAATATTATATCATAGACATATAACGAATGAGATATACATGGACAGTGATTTCGGGGAAAAAACAGAAAATAAGTCACTTGTTTCAGGTTAAATCTTAAAAAGCATGTTATAGATAATTAAGTGAGTCCAATACCATAAATCCAAGACAAAATAGATAGATATTTTAATTTAAAGAAAAAAATGGAATTTAAATTCCTCGTTCTGGTTCAAGTTCTTCAACCTTTACTTCAAATCCTAGAATTTACTGAAATAAATTACCTCTATATAGGCTCTCTCTATAGTATAGGTGTTGCTCCCCTAGAGGCACTGGAATCAGTAACTTCAGGGTCGTAATTGCTCGATCAATCTGGAGCATCCGACTCTCTAAAGACTCGGACAATCATAAGCATCATGATCTAGCTCCCAAGCATCTGACTCTTTGGGGATTTATGGATTACTCAAGTATGCATAATGTGGATCTCAAGAAACAAGGGGCTAGGGATATGTATAACTATGTAAAGGACCGAGAGTAAGGGAATGGTGAAGACCTTATGCTAATGCTATGCTTCTATCAATGCTATGGACCCCATCATTGGGTAGGTGGTGACATCTCTCTGTTCAATTTTGAATTTAGACTAAGATCATTTAAGTTTGAATTGTTTAAACCCTATAAGATAAATAGGTAGGGCCATTTATACAGGATGTATGTTTTCCTCTTTCTAAAATAAATGACTAAACCTCTACCTTTCCTATAAGAAGAGAAGGGCCACTGACAAAGAATACTAAACTTTCTTCCTACGAATCTTTCTTTTGGAGTTGAAACTAGGGAAATTGGTGGTTGCAAAAGAGTTGGAAACTTCTCATTCACTACAAAACCATTAGAAGATAACAAGAAATATGAGATATATTGAACCAGGCCTAACGAGAGTACTGGATGATTAGAGGGAGTGACACCCGCGAAAATGGCACTCATTCGCAATAACTTGATGAAAATAAGCAAGAAATCAGGACTCATCTAGCTACGATAATTCATGCACTCGTTCAAGAATGGGCTCATCTTAAGAAATTCCATTTTCATGAGAAATGAAAATATTAGGAATAATAAACTCAAGGGGAATAACAGATTCTTTCCCATAAACCAGTTCAAAAGGAATGTAGTTTTGAAACCGCTTGACTGTAGTTCAGTAGGCCCACAAAGTAGTAGGAAATCATACATCATAATCATCTTTTTTTGTAGAGAAAACATTAATAAGTCCTTTCTCTAAAATTTTATTAAAATATTTCATAGTCCCATTGGCTTCTGGATGATAAGGAGTTCCCTTATGGTGTTTGTCATGAAAATTTGTAGTAGAGCCTGGATAGTTTCATTTACGAAATAGGATTTTGAATCACTTTTAAGACCTCATGGACAACCAAACATGGTAATATTTTTTTAAAAGATAAACAAAGCATCCATATCATTAGTGCAATCTTTAACTGCAGCAAATTATACCCAACGAGTCAAATAATCCACCATGGTAATTATATGTTGAGCATTCAAATGACGAGCAAGAGGATGAATAGGCCTAATGAAATCAACTGCCCATTTATTAAAAACAACAAAATTTGGTACAAGATATAAAGGTATTTCATCGAAATGCAATGTTTGTCCAACCCATTGAAAGACATCGCAACTCTTTGCGTATTCTTTTGCATCCTTAAAGAGAGTCAGCCACGAAAGGCCAACTTGCAGAACTTTCTAAGTAGTAGCTTTCCCTCCAAGATGAACTCTTGCAACCCCATTGTGACATTTTCATAATGCACCTTTGCATTCATGATCAAGGTTACAATGGCATAAAAATTGACCGACACCCATTTTATATAGTTTTCCTGCAATAAGTTGATAGCATATTGATCTAACCACCAATTGCTTCTTCTGCACCATAGTATAATCAAGAGGACATTGACCTGAGTGCTTTGATCATCCCAATAGTCCCCAACAAAAGAAAGCTTTGGTTTATCTTCTATCTCAATATTCATCATCTTCAACTTAAGAGGTTGCAAGATGTGGAGCATCATCTAGGATCCTATTTTATTTTCCATTCCCTGGAAACACTTTAGAAGAAAAATGTCTCAACTCATCGAGGTCGTCATTTGGATCTTTACTATGTTTTATACAAAGCATAAATTCATGAAACCCTGAGTCATACTGGTGCGCAAAGTTTCCATACCTGTTCCATTTCGATAAAGCATCCCCAACTGAAAAAATACCCCTATGATATCTCTAAGGTCTTGCACTATCTTACTATCAACATCAGAGAAGGAAAAGTCTCTAGAGAATTCGGTAGACAACACCTCCCAATTTGTTGTTTGGCATCTTAACTCCTCCTGAAAATACCAAGCTTGTGGAATATTTCCCAATGAATGGATAAATAGATGTGTCCACATTTAAGTTTCTAGGGCATGAACCTCCCATATAGAACAACAATGCTCAACATGCTCTTGCGAGAAAGTATGACCATCATAAGCAAGGATTCTACTGAAAATCTCATTTGGAGGAATAAACCGATACAGAAGAACAACATTAATGGTTCTCCAATCTTGAAGTTGATCTGAATGGGTCGCCCACCAACTTGCGCGAGTTTCTTGCAAAACAACACTCATTAAAGGAATATTTTGAATTTTTTCTATGAAAGAGTCAATTTCTTTAATAAATTTACTACATAATTAATACCGTTATAAATAGGATACCCGCATAGCTCAGTACTAATCTAGCAGACACATCAAACAAAAACACAACGTCGAGAATGAATTTCATGAGTTCCTTTTTTCCAATATTCCATCATAGCCTTAAATCCAACTTTAATACTTTCAATACTCCACCAAATAATAGATCCATCTATTGTTGGTTTAATATAATCTTTGTGCCTCCCAGTAGTCAGTTGATATAGTTAATCCAATAAATCAGTGGACTAAACCTCATCCATACGTTCAGTAAATCTTGAGCCCTGATAAGGAGCAAGAGATTGTATGACCCTCATGCCATCTACTTCAAAAGTCACGATTTCCCACTTGATATCAATGACTGCATAACTCTTCAAAGCCCAGTCAATGCCCAATGAAGTTGAATATTAATATTTATCTCCAATTATATCAATAACTTCAAAATCTACAAAAGTTTTAATACCAACAATATCAACTTCAACATCCTATAATCTGCCAACAAGAAGAATACAATATTTATTTTCCATTTTCAACTGAATAAATGGAAATAATAACTTGGGTTTTCTGAGGGATTTCCAAGTTTTCCTCCACAGAATATTGACATCCAACCCCAAATCCAACATGAAATCCTTAATTTTAAACCCTTCATTCTGAGCCTCTACCTAGAAATCCCTTCTGGTTCTCTTCTTGTTCCATCATACCCACTTGGAATGTTCCTCAGTTAAATTTGTAAACATTGGTTCTTCAGAAGAAACATCATCCTTAACAATAGTTTTTAACTTTTGCCACAACTGACCTGTGAGTTTTCCATTATTCATAATTTGTAGAAATAACTTAAGCCAATTCATTATTGGTTGGAAAGGTTCTAGAAAATGCTTCTGCTAATGTACCTTTACTTTCTCATGTTGTTCATTGTGATATCCTTATGAAGAAATCAATAACTGGAAAAGTTCAACTACATCCCTATAGTACTCCTTGTGGTTATTTAGATGATAAGACTTCATTGGAGATGTAAGTCCTATAATGGATGGCTGATCAAGAGTCCCAATATCAACTCCATTCTTCTTCCCTCCCCTTGTAACAACATTGATATTGGGTTGAATTGTAGGACTAGGATCCTGAGGTTCTTCACAAAATGAATTAGCTTGTTTAGCCTGGTTTCATTCCTCCCACCGAGCAATAAGTTCAGGAAAATCTTCAGTTGCATGGCTATTCACTCAATAGTATGAACACCAAGGTCTTCATGGCATAGTGAATTATCTCACAACATGTCCTTCCTTATCATAGTCATAACACCTAACTGGCCTCTTTCGCCTGATCTTCCTCCTCTTGGAGCTCCCCCTGCTCATCTTCGAGGAGTCTTATTAATATGAAAGGATGAATGATGAAGGTGGTCAGCTAGAGTATCTAAGGACCAACACTGATTCATATGATGATTAGGTTATCCAAAAAACTCACAGAACAAGTTATTAGGAAAATTGGAGTACTTTGTAGAATAGGACATAGATGAGGTAAATGACCAAAACATTGAAATATATCACAATAATCATTCAAAGACATACCTTGAGGATTTGGAAATGGCTGGAATTGCATATGACCTAAGAAAGGAAGAGCGTAGAAGATTTTCATAATTGTAGGGGATTCTGATGGAGGAGGTCCCATAGGAGCACTGGATAGTCCCAACCCCCTCATTCGCTTGCACTTTGTAACATGATGTCCTTTAGCATGACAGTGTGTACACAATATATGAGGTCTCACGGACTATGAAGGTGAAAGATCTTTTAGTTTTTCTATCAAGGTAGCAATATTATTATGAAGGCCCATAATAGCAGGATCTGTTGAATAAATAAAAATTCTACAATTTTTTGGATAACAGGCCATAGCCTCTATCTGCATCGCTTGTTCCAAGGAATCATGAAGTGTATCAATCTTCTACTAAGACAATAGAATGTGAGTCATTGGTAATAGGGCCTTAATGAATAAATCTCTTTGATGATGTGAATCAATGGGATAACAAAATTTGTTGATAGCACCTTTAAAATGTTGTTACATTGTTAAGTAGATTTCCCCTCCCATTGGTGAATATCTAATCATTTCGCCAATCCTTGTTGATTTGGAGACATAACTTAAACTCTTGAATATATTCATTTTTAACCAAATCTATACTAGCATTGGGGTTAGCATCGATCCATTTTATAAACCACCTCAATGCTCTATCCCATAGCATAGTTTGAAATTAAATAATCTTAGTAGCATCAAGTGTCTGAAAAGCTCTACAAACAACTTCACATAAATACCAGTGTTTTTCAACATCTTCAACCCCCCTTCCTACGAACTTTGGGTATCTACTAAGTGAGTCAACTATGATTTTAGCCATATTTGACTATTTTGGAGAAAAAAGTATGAATCCTTGGGAACCTAGTTGAGAACAACAAGCTAAACTTTCTTGACTAACACCAATAAAACTACCTTTACCCTTATGGAATAACTAAACATTAATAAAATTGTATACCTTTAGAAAGAGAAGATCACGACTTTTATATGGCACCAAGGGAAGGTTAGGGAGAGGAGGAGTTGTTCTACCATGTTACAGGGTTCTATATTCTAGTACTGAATCATCCTCAAAGAAAATCCACCTTATTGCAAAATGTAGATCATCATCTAATGGTTTTTGTTCATCTGATAACATAATCGGTAGAAATGTTGGCTCATGTGTCTGACATCCTTCTGATTCCTCACATACTCGAGTAACCACTTCTAAACACTCCACTTCACAACCACTGGAAGCTCCTATTTTTCCAGAAAAGAGAACCTTCTCCCTCACTTCCATTCTGCCACTACAGAGTCTCCATTTCCTTATTCCGCACCACCAAAAATTTTACAACATCCCCTATGCATTGCAACTCCCTTTTTCTAACCCTAACTTCCCACAACTTCCTTTCTTGCCACTCGTCAACTATTCTTTCCCATTGCAATGATTTGAAGTATCTCACCTTCCATAACTCTTCTTGATATATTATAATAATTTCTTGATTCTCTCACATCTGCATAACATTCCTCTCCTATAATCCATTCCCCTAGTACTAAAATTTTAAGATTCCATTTGATCTTGTGGAAACACCAACAAGTCGTCTTCAACCAAAAATATTTTAATACAGGGAGGAATACCTTATAGCAACTGTCCTCATAACCCAAATTTGAATATGGCTTCTACACAAGAGAACAATTGTTTCTTATCAATCCCAAATTCAATGATATAGCTTTCAATATTCACGTCAATCCAAAATTCAACAAATCTTGTTAGATATTTATTCAAACGATGAAGTCAACTAGATCAGTTGTAGTCCAAGTTCTGCGCAACCTTGGTTGTACCGAAACACTTGACTTATGGTGAAGTTGAGTCAATCAATTTTCTAACTCCTCGGGGAACTTTCCCAAAATTATCTCGTATTGGTCACAAGGAGGTTCAATGTACAAAACCTATCCTTTGACCCAATTTAGATCCTATTCTCTCAATTCATACTACTGCAAAGTAAAATAATCAAATCTCTCATGCCACCATTTTTGGATATCCAGATGAATATACCTTGGTCGTGTGATATAAATCCCCTGAGGAAGCTCAAGGTCCTAGAAACACAATCATTTGTTGGTAAAAAAGTTTAATTGAAGTTTGACCTAGGGTTCGAACTAGGGTGCCAAAATAGGTTTTCATGTAGTGTAGAATTTTGCTGACATTTTCACTCCCTTGAATCAAAGGTGTGTCTCACCCAAGGTGAGCCGAAACCATAAAAAGGTGTAGGTGATTTGGATTTAGCTATATAGAAAACTTGCACAATCATTTATACATTCATTTTAACAAAAAGTAACCATATGTAGAGAATTTTAAACGGGGGTGCAAAACATATAAACAGTTAGAAAAGACCCCATTCTACTTTTATTATTAAAACATCAGAGCCTAATTACACCAAAAGCTCTCCATTACATCTTGTGAAACATTATAGACTTGTGTAGAGATATTAAAATTCAAAATAAGTATCAAAACAAGTCATTACATGTTCATATCTGCCTGTAAGCGCTCTTTCTCTCATATAGCTCAGATTCCAAATATTACAAAAAAATCAAAACTTTGCAGCAAAGTCCAAACTATACAACATTGTCTAAGATTGAAATAGGATCTAAACTTTGTAGCATCGCCTAACTTGTTTCTCACTGCCTTCTATCCTCTTTCATAGTTACGTTCGCTTGATCTCGTGTTTGGTCCCTCACTCACTTAATCCATGGATTTCCAATATATAGGTTAGCTACCTTGGTTCTCTATTTGAATATATCAAAGTAGGCTCCATCTTCTTCGACTCATGGCCTTTGTTTCCATCGCACAAGTCCCAAAGCAAGTATTCCATTACCACTTTCATTTCTGGTGGTCTAATTTCGACAACATTGTCCAAAATTTCCTCCGCAACTTCTATTCCTTCAGAAAAGAAGGACCCAACATTATTATATTATTAATCCAAACATATAGAACATATTAATATTAATACGTAACAATATGTTAATAAGTATAGCCCATGGGGGCTCCCTAATGTGGGTGTAAATGGAGGAGATTAGTGGACTTGGTGGTTGTGTCTGCCACCTTATAGAGGGGATTAGATTAAATGGAAGAGGTGGCATGGGCGCCCCTATGAATGTAGAACAATATGAGTATATTGCATCTCATTAACCATCATAAGTAACATTCGGAGGAGGAAAGTGGGGTGGAGGGTCTGTCTTAGAAGAAATATCCTAGGGAAAATGATTGAAGCCCCCAAAAATGAGGTTTGGCCTTCCTTTTGGGAGAAATGTAGGTTAGCTACATTCAATTAGTAAAAATTAATATGGGAGTATAATTGCTTGGCATCCCTAAGAGCGACTATGGAGGGAAAGGATATGAGAGTGAAGCTATAAGGGAGTTGTTTACGGGAAAATTGGGCATTGGTTCTATGCATCTTAGGGATAAGGAAGTATGTTGGTTATTCATATGATCTCTTAGTTGAAAACCATTGTCTTTTAGTTTCTCTCAATGTAATTGGTACGTAGGTACCCTCTCTAGTATTCTCTTGATGCACAAAGGTCACTGTGTCTTGGGTAATTCTTAAGTCTTCTTATATTTATAATTTTGTTTTTAGTATTTTTCTTGGCTTCGACTATTTTATTTTAGTGTTGTTTTTTCATATGGACTTGGATGTTGTCTCATTTGCGTAGTGGGACTATATCCATGCATTGTGCTAGATTTCATTTTACTTTTTCCAAACCTTGCATGTACTAGTGTTGTTTAAATATCTATTACTACATTTTCCCACTTTGGAGTTGGGTATGTGTCTTTTTAGGTTTCATCATCCCAGTCTTGTCGAAAAATATCACTTTGCCTTCTCTCTACACTCAAATTTGTGTTCTCAACCATTTATGTATTGATACTAGAAGGATATGCACGTTTGACTATATGTAGTACCGATGCATGAGAAGTAGGTGTGGGGGGAGGATACAACCCATAAGGCTAAAACTAAGACCAAAAACATGCCTAAGATTATTCTAAAACCTTTCACTCAGTTGTTTCCCTAGAAATATATAATGAAATTCAGCAGTTGGAAACCTTAACAACTAGAGATAGGTAGGCCTACTCAAATTTATAGATAATTGATGAACTGTGGAATTGATTTCCTTACCCTAGCCATATGAAGGGAAGGAAAAAGGAGTACTTCAACGCATTTGTTAGAAAATTATATATTATAGAGAAATGGAACACATAACATATATTGCAAAAATATAAACACATAAAACAAGAGAGACATAGATATACATGGTTCACCTAATTTGGGCTACGCCCATGGAGAAACAACCAGTCGTTCCTTTTATATTATCCAACAAACTGAAGAGATACAACCTACAGAAATTATGTTGTAATTCCCTCTTCTTATCACATAATCTCCTCTCTCTTTCTCACTCAAAATACAGGTTTGCATAGGTGCAATACAATTCCCTCATATATAGCGAGGTTTTTCCTTCTAGGGAGAAAAACCCTAAATTAAACATAACTTCTATCATAAAATATCCATCTAATGAATGACTCAGATTGACTACGAAATTACAACATTTTACAAGGTAGGTTTACATCTATTTTTAGCTTCAGGGGCACTGCCCCCGATTCCCCATCAGATGATCTGATAATCACCCTATGAGTGACATTAGTTGAGGATTTATTAAACAAAGCTATTACAGACTCATGTGCTAGTGTGTGTGTTTTATAATATTTAAGCAACGGATCGATCAGATTGCCAAAACACAAACATTTAAGTGGAAAGAGAACAGAGAAATACAATAAGCAAAAACAAAGATGCAAGAATTTTTTGATAAGGAGTTCACCCTATCCTCCAAGGCTACATCTTCGATCCAGCTTTCAGTGGTGGTCTTGTTTTCTTATGTCTTTAAGTAGAGAATTACAATGCAGGGACTCAATGTGAGTTCTCCTGAAGCAGATTTGCTTGGAAAGGTGGTGCTTGGATTCCCCAAGCCACTAGAGTACATAGACTCTTCTTCTTCCTACTAGCTCAGTCACCTTCTGGTCTATAGTGGAAAGAGCCAAATTTGGTGCTCAGTTTGGACAGATTCCTCTATGGGAAGGCTTGAATCTCTCAAGCTCTGGTGCTCAATGTTGTCGTTGGTTAGCTCGGCCCTCTGTCTCTCTCTGATTTTTCTTCATTGTCTTTTTCCTATGTGTATTCCATCCTCCTCTTGGGATTCTTGTCTCTCTATCTTTTTTTTCATCTCTTGGACTATCACTTGCATTTTGTCTCTGTTCATGGCTTTTAGCCATTCGTTCCCATGCCTATTCAGTTCTTCTTCCACCTCTGTCAATTCACCTTCTGCAGTTGTGCTTGGAGTTCCCTGTTCGACGTCATCATGAAAGCTCAGGGAGTGGCCACATGTCCTCCTCTAAATGGCACCAGCCTACTTCGTCGGTTTGTTTCTTGAGTTACATTGTGGATGAAGTCTTTACTCGACCATGGCAGTTAAATAGATTCCAAATCTTTACAAATCACAGCGTATTCCTTCGTTGATACTGCTTCCTCCATCGAGCGCAATCTTAACTATCTGATCTAGGTCCCTCATGTCCAACATCATACGCACATCCCACGCGGTTGACCTGCTCGACCGATAACGTGCAATCAACGGTGGTTTTCTCTCATCTCCAACTACCACGTGTCGATCGATGTATGGAATTGCTCCACTCTCATCCAAAACCTCTTACCATTTCAGGGCACTTCGATCAATACCACTGGTTTCTAGAGTGCGGGTCCCGCCTTTGTACGTTTTGTGCTTTTGCCTTTTCCGCCCGCAATTCTCTGGTTCACCATGTGTCTGTGAGCTCGGGCTTCCCCTATTTCACTCTGTTTGCCCAACAATGCACAAAATCCACCTCCTTTTCCTGATCTAAGTCTCCCAAGGTCTACTTTGACCTCCTGTGCAGTCTGCATGGGCTTCAGTTAGCATGCTTTGACCAAGATCCTCGTCGTTCGACGCTGGCTGCCATTGCCACTAGTTCAGGGGTGTTTTTGACCATTGTTTTGGAATTATTTGGAGATTTGTCCCGACCTGATACAGTAATGGTTTTTTTATAGTCTTTTATGGATCCAATCCAGATCATTGTCTTCCCACTGAAAAAGCTTTTAGACCACCAAAAGTTGGTTTTCAAGCATCGACTAAGTGAGGGTATTGATTTCTCACTTGTCCAATCTCAATCCACTTCGCACTGCTCGGCTTCGAACTTCTGAGCCCAATCCTGAGGTATTCCACATCTCCCCTATGCGTCATCCTTACCTTCTTGTCCAGCACTGTGTCTTCCTGCAATTCATTAAGATATTCAGGTAGCAGGTCATCAACAGAAGGTAATTGACTCTGCTCTGCAGGGTCCTCAATAATTGAAGGTTCAAACAATCTCAAGCAATCTGCATTTACGACTTAGCAGATGTGCATGTAAGCTGGTAGATCAAGGAGAAATGCATTTTCACCAATTTTCTCAAGTATTCTGAAGGGTTCATCCCTGATAGGTTTTAGATTTTTACCTTCACCTTGCATCTTGTCCTTGCTAATATATAGCTAGACTTGGTCTCCAACTTGAAAACTATGCTCCATATGATACTCATCATGCCTAGCCTTGTACTTGGCCTGGCTCTTCTCCAGCTATTCCTGTACTGCCTGGTGGATCTCCTGGATCTATTGAATGAACCTAGTTGCCTTGTGCACATCACTGTGTCCATAAACCATGGTTTCTTTACCAAAGAAAAAATCCAAAGGAGAGCTTGGTTTGAAACTGAAATAGGTCTCAAAAGGAGATCTCTGTGTAGAAGAGTGTTTGGCTCTGTTGTAAGCATGCTGCACATAACACAAGTGTTCATCCCAAAGCTTACGATGTTTGTTGCAATATATTCTCAGTAACTGGATCACTTTCCTGTTAACTACTTCTGTCTAGCCCTCTGTTTGTGGATGAAAACTTGTGATTTTCTTTTATTTCCCCACAAATTGGGTGACTCGATCAGATATAATGGAAGTGGGTAATCCAAAATGAACCCATACATGTTCAAAAAACAATTTTGGAGTTTGTTAAGCTATAATTTGTTTACTACAAGGTATCAAAATACACATTTTGCTAAACCTATCCACAACAACATGTAGATAATCATGACCTATCCTAGATTTAGGCACTCCTCCAACAAAATCCATGGAAACACTTTCCCAAGGGTGAGAAGGAACTAGCAATGGAGTGTACAAGCCTAGTTTTCTATTGTTGGGCTTTCTTTTAACACACATGGCACACCCTCTTACATATCTAGAAACTGCCTCATTCATTTTCGGCAAATAATAGAACCTTTGAATCTATGCAACTATTTTACTTACCCCGAAGTGACCTGATATCAGAGAAGTGTGTGCTTTCCTAATTATCTTTATCCTCTCAGTTTGTGGAATACAGAGTTTCCCACAATGGTATAAGAGTTGGTCCTTTACATGATAGTCCAATTCTTCTACTCTTTTTCCTTGACTCAAAGTTGCATATACATCTTTAAAGTCCATACTGTGAGCATACTATTCTATGTAGCTTTCATGTCGCATAGAAATATGCTTAACTATGGTAGATGCATTTATAATAGGTCTAGATAACATGTCTGCAACCTTGTTATGTATGCCCTTTTTATATCTGATGACTAAATTAAATTGTTGTAGAAAAAAGATCCATCTGTAATGTCTTGATTGCTGCAACTTAGTTTGGGAGTGTAGGTATTGAAGTGGTTGATGATCAGTATGTATTACTGTCTCTTTTCCCATTAAGTAATGTTTCCACTTTTTCACACTCTGAACTAATGCATATAATTCTTTATCATATGTAGGATAGTTTACTACTGCAGGATTAAAAGTCTTAGAATGATAACATATGGGTTTACCATGTTGTGTCAACACTGCTCCCATGGCACAGTCACTAGCATCAGTTTGGATCTCAAATGGTCTTTGCAGATCTGGCAATGCTAGTACAGGTGATGTACTAATCTTTTCTTTCAAGGTGGTGAAGGCTTTCTAATGTTTGCCTCCCCACTGAAACACCTTGTTCAATCTTGTTAAAGCATGTAAGCGAGTTGCAATTGAGGAAAATTTAGAAATGAACTTCCTCCAATACTGTGCTACTCCTAGGAAGCTTTTTACTTCTGTAGCAGACTTGGGTTTAGGCCAGTTTATAATGACTGCCACTTTAGAGGGATCTATTTTCAATTCACCCCCCCCTACTATATGACCCAAGTAGTTTAGAGATGTTTTTCCAAATTCACATTTTGAGAGTTTCACATAAAGTTTTTCTCTTTTCAAAACATCTAATGTCTACTTAACATGCTTTAAATGTTCTTCCCACGTCTTACTAAAAATCAGAATGTCATCGAGATACACGATAACAAAATCATCAAGAAAAGGCCTGAGTACGTCATTCATTAATCTCATGAAAGTAGCAAGAGAATTAGTTAAGCCAAAAGGCATAACCAGCCACTCATACAATCCCTGCTTTGTTTTGAAATTAGTCTTCCATGCATCTTGCTCTGCAACTCTGACCTGATGGTATCCACTATGCAAATCTAGCTTGGTGAAATAAACAAATTCTTTTAATTGATCTAAAATATCATCTATGCGAGGAAGGGGATAACGATTTTTTATTGTTATCTTATTCACCACTCGATAGTCAATACAAATTCTCCATGAGCCATCTTTCTTTCTCACCAAAATGATTGGTGACCCACATGGTGATGTGTTATGCCTGATGAACCCTTTCTCGAGCAACTCCTCCACCTGTTTCTTGATTTCAGCATTCTCTAAAGCAAACAACCTTTTATACCTATGGCTGAAATGATTATTTCATCTCCTCAGTCTGATCCCAAATCTTTCTGAATAGCTGTAGTAGTCTTCTTCTTCTTGCCCTCAAACTTCATAGGTCTTAGCTTTGGATGCAGAATCCAACCGTGCTCATCATCATGCCCCTCCTTTTTACAGCGACTGCATGAAGCTTTGCCTTTATGTGCAGTTCTAGCCTTCCTTCCTTTCCACTTCTGCTTTCTTTTCTCCTTGCTCTTACTTACAGTGGATTGGGATGGTCCCCCAACATTTGGATTTCCATTCTTTCCTCTAGCTTCTAGATGAGTAGCTTGTACAGATACCTCATCTATAGTAGTGGGATTAAACATGAGGATGGTATGCCTCATGTAGCTGTGTAGACCACCAATGTACTTCAAAAGAGTCTCTGGTGAGTCTAGTGAGATACCCAACATCAATGCTCTCTTTCTGAACTCTTGAGTATACCCTTGCACAATTTTCCCTTTCAACTGCCGAAGAGTTTTCCAACTCATCGTGGCTTGTTGCATGTATCCCAATGGATAGAACTGCTTTTTTATTGCAGCAACAAATTCACTCCAAACAGAGATGGTCTTACCATGGCTTTTCATATCAACTTGGCTTCTACCTTCCCACCAAACTAAGGAAGTGCCTCCTAGGCGTAGGCTTGCTAGTTGAATCTTACTCTTGTCCGAGTCTATGTTCTGTACCCTGCAATACACATCAATTTGTCTAATCCAATTGTCCAACTTCTCAACATTTAGCTCTCCATCATATATAGGAAAATCAAATTTAACATCTAGTTTAATCAAATATGCTTTCTTATTATCCAAAGGGATATTAGGAGGTGTGAGAAAGTTTTCCTCTTTCCCCTTTCCTTTGGAGTGGTCATGGGAATGAGACTCATCTTCTTCTT
>APFE031539109.1:0-13332 GCA_000404065.3 Pinus taeda
CAGAGGCTGACGTGGGGACTATGCAGTCCCATGTAGAAGCTGATGCAGTGAGATGCAAAGGGGGCAGGACGTCCTCTCCTCGATCAAAATCTCGCCGAGAAGTGTGAGAGAGTTGTCAGTAAATTTCTCACAGAGATTCCTCTTCTATTATGCTGGTTTTATCTTGAACACGAGATTTTTGTTGAAGATTGATAAAGAAACCCTCATCTACTGCACCGGTTTTCCCACATTGGGTTTTTGCAGGGACAATTGTCCAAAAATAGCTATGTCATTGTGATTATGCTTGTGCTTGTATTGTTCCTAGCATTTACTTTCTGTAGTATTTTAATTGTGAAGGTTGTTGTAGAATTTATTTCGATATTTGTCTTAGAAACACTATGAATAACATAATTTTGAATTAATAAGTAGAAGAAATAATATAAATCACTGCAGTTGGATTTCTATTTAGAAATTTTCACATAAATTGACGGTTCAAACTGAAGCACGTTGTTGGATGGAGCCATTTAGAACAACATTGACCAAGACACGTGATTTTTTACTGTGTGCTGGTAGTTGGGTTATCCCATAAGCTAGTAGTGATCCGTGTGGAGTCTCGATCGTTATGCCAAAGCGGAGCAGAGTGTTAGCCGCCATTAAAATCATGAAAAATTGCTAATAAGAAAGCTCGTTGCAGAAATTCCCCTTGGCCCATACCCTGATTGCTTGTCACTTAATTACTAGAACAGAGTTAGATTAGGCCCATCGAATCTGAAATGTTGCGGCTTCTTTGAGGACAAGCTTTCAAATCCGAGTGCGTATGCATTTTCATTTGCAATGAGCAGCGAAGTCTCATATCTCATGGACCACTCGATGACATTTGATCAATGGCCACGATGAGTAGGTGCAGCGACAACATTAAGAATCTCTGGCGGCAACAGTCTGAAATGAAGGTAAAGATTTTGCAGGTCGAAGCGCAATTGCAGAGGTGCCCAATTCTATAATTTGCAAAACAAGCCGAAATTGTCCCATTGGCAAGCCACTTATTGTTTAATTCCCAGACAAGGGTATGCATCCTCGACGACGAAACTTGTTGTAAAATCCTTGAGAACACGATCTGATCACTATGAGCTAAAATTGTAATTGGAGACCGAGTGTGTGGTTGAGATCTCATTAGTAGAGGCCAAGTTTTGCACGAGAAGATTGTACTACCTGGGCAAATTAAGATGGAAAATCGCACAGACCAATCGACGACATTTGATCAATGGCCACGGTGAGTAGGTGCAGCGACAACATTAAGAATCTCTGGCGGCAACAGTCTGAAATGAAGGTAAAGATTTTGCAGGTCGAAGCGCAATTGCAGAGGTGCCCAATTCTATAATTTGCAAAACAAGCCAAAATTGTCCCATTGGCAGGCCACTTATTGTTTTATTGTCAGACAAGGGTATGCATCCTTGAGGACGAAAATTGTTGTAGAATTCTTGAGGCCAAGATCTGATCACTATGAGCTAAAACTGTAATTGGATACAGAGTGTGTGGTTGAGATCTCATTAGTAGAGGCCAAGTTTTGCACGAGAAGACTGTACTACCTGGGAAAATTAAGATGGAAAATCTAACAAGATGAATTTCAGTGTTGTAAGTCGAGTGTACTATGGCCAATAGTCCAAGTTACATGAGCCATTAGAGGCTGAATTGTTGTACATTTTGCTAACTGAGTTGTGATCATTTGAGGCTTGATTTACCTATAGTTGTCAACCATTGGAGAAACTATGTTCTATAGCCAAACCACGCTATGTTGCAAAGCTAATTTCGAGGTATTTATTGCAACAAGCAGTGAAACTCCTTTGGCAAATCACTCCTTAGAGGTCGAATTGTTACTTGAGGCATAATTCATGGAGTACTTGGAGTAGTACTATATGGAGATCGAGTCCCTGTTGTAGATCAAGTTATGCAACATAGGAGGGCAAATTATATCACTAGAATTGTGAGCAAGTTTCTTATAGAAAGCACTTCCTATAATCACTTAATCTTCATTACTAAGAGCATTTGTCTGGCACTATGAAATCATTAGGAAAACTACTAGAGGGGGAGATTTTTATTGCAAGAGACAAGCAGGGTGGTTGATCTCCATCAAAAGATACCCTTCTCAACTCATTGGAGGAGGTGGAAAAATGTTTACAAAGGGTGAATCAAACACCTTCCTAGTAATGCAAGCATCTCTGATTCCATTGGTGACTCACTTGGGCGAGCACAGGTTGTTGAAACATGAAGATGAGGAGGTAAGACTTGTTGTCACACATTGTTTAAGTTAGCTCCTAAGGGTTACAGCACCAAAAGCTCCTTATAGGGATGATAAAATACGGAAGGTCATGCATGTGATCATCAAAAGTTCTTGTGGGCTAAGTAACATCAGAGGACCAGGACTAGGGCTTTGGAGTTGATGGCAAAGGTAAAATCATGTGTCATCATGCTTGATTTAGATTGTGATGATCTTATTCTGCAAATGTTTCATCACTTCCTTGATACTATCAATAAATACCATGACACTGCCATCTAGGGTCACATAAAAGCTATTATGATTAGCATTATTAATGAGTGACGAGATTCCCCAACCCATTATGTCCTTGTTAGTGGTTGTACTAAAACATCAGCAGCTATTTCTACATTGCTTACAATTTGGTATGCAATATTTTCAAAGAATGTGAAGGGAAGTTGAAACTTCAATTCTAAAAATTGAACTAGGTGTTCCTCAAGATTTATCCTTAATATGGTCCAAGTTTCACTATCTGAAACCTCACAGATAAAAAACAAAAAAAGTTATTGCAAAAATACCAAACTAACATGTTTGAAACTAATTTCAGGAGCATTCAAGAGCCTAGAATTCCTTAGAGCATATACCCGAAATTATACCAAACCAAGATCTGAAATTTGAACCAGGAGTCCACCAAGACTTTGCCTCGATGTGGTCCAAGTTTCATGCTTTGAAACTTCAAAAAAAAGTTATAGCAAAAAATTTAAACTGACCTGTTTGAAACTGATTTTAGGAGCATTCAAAAACCCTAACTTCCTTGGAACATATCTCCAAAAATATAACGAACCAAAATCTGAAATTTGAATTAGATATTTCCCGAAATGTCCTCTAAATATTCTCCAAATTTCACCACCTGAAACCTCCCAAAAAAAAGTTATAGCGAAAATGCCATGATGACCTGTTTGAAGCAACAAAACCCTAGGATCATGAGCTTTGATATTAAATGTTATGATCCTTGTGCCTTAAAAATGATGAGAAACCAATAATTATAGTCCTCTTCAGGGGAAACTTCCTTTTACTACGAATACAATGTACAAAACAATTTCTCATGATTCTAAGAGTAGGTCTCCTTAATTAATATATATATATATGAAACAAGGGGTACAATTATAATAAAATGGGACTATGAGGGGCTCTAGCCTACTTAACAATATAACAATAGAAATGTAATCACTCCATATCTAGGGACTAATAAGGGGTTTGAGGGTTAATATGGGCCTTATATAGGGCTTAATAGATACATGAGAAACTTGTGAGCAATGAGGGAAACAATTTTTTCGATGTTCTCTTTAAGTGATCATTGAAGTATGATGCAATATTCTTAAATTTTAAATTTAGCAATGAAAAGTTAATGCATTATACAGGCATCAAGTTATAACTTCTTTATTGCTTTATGTGTGAATGAAATATGACTTAATTTTCCTATTTTATGTTAAAAAATTCTGATATTCTGATGGACCTTCTCTTTCTCCCCGTCTCCTATGGTTTCCCTCTTTCTCACCATTACCTACAGATGTCTACTCCAAGTTTTGATCCCATAGTGGACCCCACCCATTGTAGGTTCTGGAAGCCCATTTCCCGCCATTTCCAGTTTTCCTTTTTATTCCTGAAGTCATATTACAATATAATAGTGTATCAACCACACTTCTAATCCTCCATGACTTTCAGGAATGAATATAATTCATTTGTTGATTGTGCAGCTGGTAAAGAGTAAGCTGAAGCACATACGTGTGTGGTCTAGCAGCTAGAGCAAAGTGATTGGGCTTGTATTAACATCAAAACCTGGGTTTAAAACCCTCGAGTGGGTTCAGATATGGGTGGGTACAGGTCCTAGGTGATTTTCATGCCTCGTAGCATAGCCACTTGGCTGAAGGACAGCTGTAAGCAGCATTTCCAGAAACAAAAAGGATCAAGCTGAAAAAACAAACACAAAGTTCAGACATACAAAATCTTATGCACAACAAAACCATTGGCAAGGAGCATATTTTTTCACTTAAGTGTGAGCTTTATTTAACTCTTATATCTTACTATGGCTTCAATATTATCTAATTTCATATGGTACATTAGAATCCTTCCTGATACAGAACAGTTATAGCACCCAGAATTCCAGAGTTCCAACCAGATATTGGAACAAGGACAACTTCAGAAGCAAAACAACTACACCAAAAGAGTATTTTCTTTATAACATTCAATGACCTGTCCAATTAAAAAAAGCAGTTTGTTTATTATTTCACTGGTGGAATGAATGCACCTGTTCTTCATGTAGCGGTGTTGGTGCTGGTGATAGAGATAGAGATAGTGCTCGTGCTGGAGATGATATAATTCCTAGTGCTGGTGACAGCGGAGGAGCTGGCATTGTTTCTCCTTGCTCTGCCATGGCACTTACCTTTTCTGATGATCTTTTTCTCCAGGGCCAGTTTCTTCGGTCCATATTTTGATTTGTGATTTACTTAACACACTTCCCTTATCTGCACAATCAACAACATGATGTGTATGGTATCTTAGTACTTTACAAGGACACGGCAATGAGATGAGTTAACCCCTTTCAAACTAAATTATGTCACTTTGTGTGCTTTTTCAGAAAGACAAGTCATAAAGAAGATACAGAATAGAAAGGCCATGCATGAGTGTCTACATATCAAATCTCCAAATTGAAGTGCCAATAGAATCAGGCAGCTTATATGAGCTAGTAACAAATAAAGTAGCAAAAGTTGTGAAAAACAAGGATATTTTTTCCTGCATTACTCTATGAAAAATCAGAGAATATTACATCAGAAAGTGAAAAAAAATGGCCAATAGCAGAATGAAATTGATTTATTTCTGTTTAACAAAATGGCACAAGCAAAGATGTCTTTGCCCTTTTGACCTGTGGTTGATTTTCGATTTGCATAACAATGATCTTTTCATGGGCACCATGAAGCCTGTTTGACAAATAAGAGTTCCAACTGAACACACTTTATCTTTATCTTCATGACAAGTGTAATCAATAGAAGAAAGTATAAGAATGAATGTCATACAGTTAGCATTGGTCATAATGGGAAAGTCCAATTTGTAGATTAACTACACAACTTAAGGTTCAATAGTTCATTTAATACATCAGCCTTGAAGAAGCATATATTTCCTCATAGAATTGTGACACAGTGCAGCCACCAACTTAAAACGTGTGCCATACACCTAGAATTGGCCACAATAACAAAAGTCCAATTTGTAGCTATGATACACAACTTAAGGTTCAATGGTAGATTTAACATGCAGTTCTTGAAGATGCTTATGTTTTCTCCTAGAAATGATGACAGAGTATAGCCACCACCTTACTGCTATTTGAATAGATATATTTAAAAGGGTTTCATTTCAAACCTGTTGAATCTGATGTCTGGACATAATAACGTTTGGTCAAGTCTAGCTTGATCAGATTTTACTGGGCATAAGAGTTGCCAAAATGACACCTAAAATATGTAAACCAGATTTCTTTTCAGTACATTCAACATTAAATGGCTGATTTTAAATGTGTTAAGAGCATTACTGATTTGCTTTACTTTAGGTGCCATGCATCTTGGTGCTTCTGCATGTTGCATGCATCCCCTCTAACTCTATGAGGTTTGGATAGCTGATTTTGGTTCTGTATGTCAAGTGTGGTTATTCTTTTACCCTGCATTTATTGTCTATTGAGAGAAATCAGTATACAACATTTATAAGATGTTACAACTTTGAGGCATTTTGCATTAAAATATTAAATTTGAATCTGGTTTCAGAAAACAAAGACCGATCTTGATCCTCTATATTCTGATCCACTTTGTGAAGTGGAAAAGCCAGAAATTATTAAAAGACCAGTCAAATTAAAAAATAATGTTTCACTGGCAGGACTTCATATGCAGGTGCAGTCCCAGATAATGTTGATTCTCATGATGTGAGTGAATCTTGTTGAGTATTTTCGTCGCATTTTTGGGAACTACATCAGTGATTTCAAGCCTGTTTATAACTGTCACTAAAGATTGTAGTGCAAGACTTAAAAGACATTCAAGCACCATGGAAAAGTCACTGCAGGAAATAAGAGAGATATGAGCTCCTCTCTCCATGGAACATGTTGTCAAGGAATCACATTGCATCTTGACAATAAATGAGATGTTAGAGATGGAAAACTTAAAAATTTGAATATTGATTGAGCATATATTTTTTTGTTAAAACAGGAATGTGCAAAAATGTCCTCCAAAAGGGAAGCAGAGTAAAAGTTTTGCATTTCTAAAAATAAAGTCAATACGTACATTAAACAGCTGTCAGCAGTGCAAATACTCATATACGAGAATAGAAAACCCCAAGAGATCAATCATGGTAGTAGAGAGATAAAATTGTTGCAATGTGCACATGGTACACTCTTCATTGTATTAGGTATTTATAGAAGTACAATATTGATGAAGTGTGATCATCTTTGACCAAGTCTCTTAGGGTTAACTAAAATATACATATTCTGGTGGGTGAATGAAGGTGACCAAGCGCCTTATGAATCATGTATAATAAGATTGGAAAAATAAAGTGAAAAGTGCAATCATAATACATATAACAACTAAGTCCATTGGAAGTGGAACTTAGTGACTAAATCTCATCAACTTCTCCCTGCTAAGAGAAAATCATTGGCAATTTCTGTTTATGTTAACCTGCTTTCCAGTGAAGGAGACCACATAATTGGTAAGCACTATGTGTGGGTTGGATTGTCCTAACAGAACAATGGAAGGTAAACACTATTAAAATGTGAGATCATGCAACCACTGGTGCTTGGCTGGAAGAAGAAATGTCCTTCCTATGGTTGTTGAAGGGTAGGCTAAAAAGCTATAACCTGTAGATCTGTGTGGAGAAGAGGACAATTAACAGGGTGTCCCTGAGAAAGATGCAATGTCATCTGCTTCAAGGTTGAAGTGACGGCAATATGGGTTGACGCATAATGATGATAGGATGTGGAATCGACACTGGGGTGGCATCTCCTTGTTAAAGTTGCAAGCTTACAGATGACCTTGCAAAAAGTCGGGAGAAATGAGGACTGGAGCAGAACAAAGAGTTCTAAATTTGTGGAGGTTTGCATGTTTAACGGCCTATTGTCCATAATACAGGAAAGAAGATGTGATCTGGCAGCCTTCACTGTCCTTATGAAATCTATAAGTGTTGGAAAATGCATCATATGTGATCTCTTTTGTCAAATTGGTAGGGCTTGCCAAGAAGCATGTCACAACAATCTAGGATTGTAACATCACAGCCAACTCTACCAATGAGAGGTCGAATAGAAAAAGTGATAGAACACCTATGGATGGTAGGTGTGGATGACCATGCTTCCTTGACCCATCCAAAATGATAGCGTTGTGGATGCAGTGTGGTATGGATTTGGAGCGAGTCAACCAACAAATAAGAAACAAAAGTTATCTTGGCTGACATTGTCCATGATCAATTGTCTGCATTTTTGCCAATCTAAAATTGTGAGTGAAGAAACTTCTTGCTCAAGAGCAATATAATCCTTGGTCAGTAGAATTAGCTTGAAAACAGGAATTCGTGGTGGTGGCACGCCTGGAAATTGCTCAAACTGCTTGGAGAGAGCTTCAAAGGAGAATCCGAGGCAACCATAAAATCCCTACGGAGGCTGCAATTGTGGCGCCCTTAAAAAGCCCCAATCATAAAGGTCTATAACAATTGATTCGAGCACAAAACAGCAATATGAATACTCAGAAAAAATGTATAAAACCTCAAGAGATAGATTATGCAGATATAGAGAGGAGAACACTACAATGTACGCATATGGTACACAATTCAACGTAATAGTTATTCATAGAAATGCAAAATTGGCGAAAAGTGCCCTGGGAGTGCAATTAAAATATACATATTTTGGTGAACGATATGCATGACCAAGGCCTGGACGAATTATGTACAATGAAGTAAGGAAAATAAATTCTAAAATGTTAATTACAATCATAACACATACAAGAACTAAGTCCACTGGTAACTTAGGGACTAAGTCTTATCAATAAGCTACCGAAATTAATGAGTCAAACTCCTATTTTTAAGAGTATTATCAGGGTGGGAGTGCTTTGGATCTTACAAATGAGGGGTTGTCCTGAAGGAGTCCCATTGAATTGAATGTCATGCCTGCCAGTCCACATTGATCGCTTATTGGAAATTGTTTGTTATTTCTACTTCACATGGGATATGAAATGTAATATATGGTACTAATCCAGCACATAATTTCAGAGTTCATTATTATAACCGGTTTTAGTTTTTACATCATTGATAGTGCATGAAACGACTCGTGTTGTACTATTTCTCAGACTCATTTTTGGCATACCCATTGGTAGGAATCCTCCACCCCTGAAATACCGAGAACACAAATGACCCTATTCTACGGTAAGCATTTTTTGGGGTAAAATGTGATATGACTTCAGATGCTGCAGATGATATGGGATCTACACTTTCAAAATCATACGAACCCGTCCGCCCTACATCAATTTCGTTTTGATTAAATTAATTACATTTGTTCTGTGTCTGTTAAATGTTTACAGGTTTTAATCTAAACCTGTTCCATGTATGTGGCCAATTTGGCAGTTACTGTTCACCATAATGCCTCATTTCTCCAGATTTGCCCCCATTGCTTGAAGCGATGCCATTTTCTGCTACCAAATAGCAAGGCCAAAATCTTTGGGTCACAGTCAAATAGAAAATGCTTTACCCTAGTACAAAATGTATGAAGCCGGACTACCTGCTTCTCTCCTGCCAAATAAATTATTCACTCGTTCGAGAAGCTGCTCAGATCAGCCTCGAGAATCCAAAAAAAACACAGCACGAGCTCTTCACATTAGTCACAGAGTCAATATTCATCATGACAGCAAATTGCTCGCAGTAGCACTGTTTCTTCCTTCCCTCTGTCATAAGTATTTTTTCGGTAATTGCATAAATCAAGCAGTTCAATCATTGAGACGATTTAACGACATTTTGTTGAAATCGTTATTTGCTACTGTAATTTTAATACATAGAAACAAATAGCATCTGCACTTACTGATACCTGCTGGTCCACGCTCAGTCTATTCGCAATCATATGAAGCTGCTGAATTTACAATGTATTTAACACTACCTACCTAGTAGAAAACAGCGTTAAGCACCTTGCGCAGACCACAGCTAAACAAGCCGAAAGAGTACAAAGCCCCTGTTCCATGCTAACCCTACCTTTCTATTATTGCAGATCCTGAATGAAGTTATGAACCCGCTTTCCCATTATTACAGATCCCGAATGTTATACAATCGGGAAGGACTACGATTTCCGCTGAAAACAAAAAATGTCAAGTCACAGGACACTCTAAACCCAGCCTATCCACCATTTCGTGCAGTTTAACAAGAAATATTCTTTGTGCTGCATTTGAAATAAGTTTTAACAAGAGTAACATACTTCTCTGGCATTTATTTGGATAAGGATAGAGCTAAATCAAAGATCTTTGCATGAAAATGAAGCATTGTCTTACCTGCCACGAATTATTTATATCAAAAGCAAATTTCTTCCAGAAAAATCGAAAGCCTAATGAATAAAAGGACGGATCAATAGTCTTCGCAGCGAAACTCGATGACTGAATAAAATCCAACTTCCACTCTTATCAGACCGGCTGGAAAAATTCTTGCCGCAGCTTTACAATTTCTTTGGCGTTATGTAACAAAATTCTGTCTGTCGATGTGGTTCGAAGCTAAAAGTAAAATACTCCGCCGTTATCAGACATTAACGAAACCGGTTGAGTTCTGTATGTTTGACAGAGCAGACGCTGCTCAGCGATACACAGAAAACTAGGCCATTGTCGTTGGTGAAGCAAAATCCACTACCATGGAATTAATTTTGTTTTAAGTGCAAATAAAGAGTTATCTGTACAAATAAAATGATTTTAACAATTTAATTTCTGATTAATAAAAAGTAATCTACAAAAATATAATAATTTAATCAATTCTTGCGAAAGCAACCTCCGGCTCAGCTCACGGGCTCCCTCCCGTCAGATCTACGGACGCTTAGCTCATAAAAACTGGTCGTGAGTCGTCATATCATTGGACTTATACGCTGCCAGATAGACAAGATTTACGACTTCCAGACACTGCTGGAGACCGTGCTGTTCCAGACTACTGTACGTTGCTTCGATGGCGTCGTCAACTAACATTTAATGCCTAAAGATCATTCAAAATATTACATCACATCGACTTAAAAGGGGGGGAAATTATAGAAATTTTGGGAACCAGAGGCGCGGAAATTGCAGTTTAATTATTTTAATTTCAGCGTGAAGAGATTTTCAAAACGTCTCAGGCGCAGAGTGAGCGGGAATTCTGCGCGCGCGCTCGCGAGAACGAAGGCTTTCTCAGAATCGAACCTTCGACCAAAGAAGACACGCATTGTACTGTTTTTAAAAGCGTGTTTCTTGAATGGACAAACGGTGCAGAGTCTGTAAAGGCTGTAACGAGAGCACGAGATTTGCATTTTCATTTACGACAAAATAGAGCTAGGCCTTCATGACTCCCTGAGATTCGAACTTTCGCATACCGAACTCAAAATACTCAGCTGTTTGTACAATTTTAGGCTCAATTTTCAATTCTTTTAATGAGAAAAGAGAAAGAAAGATTCGGTTACCGTAAGGCGGCGTGATGACTGGTCGCCGGTGAGAAGGGCAAATAAAAAGAAGCGCCGGTTTCGTCCAACTCCCGCGCCGCAAAACCGAAGCAAAACAAGAATGCGTAGAATGCGTGAATTAAGGGAGCAACCGCGACAACGAAAACGATAATAATAATAATAAGAATGCATATATAAAAAAATACCGAGAAAATGGAGAAGGCGTTCTTGAAATTTGTATCTCCAGCAGTGCACATGGCAGGAAAGTAAGAGGATGGCCCTGTACATTAATGAACATGTACAGAGCCAGCTACAGGTGTAAGCAAGCAAGTCTGGCCACAGCACTCTCGGTGGGGTATACCAAATTTCATTCCAGGCCCTGCCGGCCTGCTTTCTGTTTATTATTTTTATTATTTACTCCTCTGCCATATTCCCCCGAATGAATGAGAATTGTGCTGCAAGTAACATATATATTAATTTTGTATTTTGACTTGCTAAGTGTATACACAAACAAGAATCTGCACCATGATTGCCGCTGCAAATCCCAATGCGATGGATTTCCGCTCTTTCTTTTGGGGTTATGTTGGAGATGGACAGCCCATTTTCTTTAAAGTAATACGTGGACTGTAATCAATCAGTGGAAAGATTTTCTGGAGATTATTTTATATAGCGATTGATGTGAGGTGCAATTGGCGAAACGTGAAGCTAAATTCATGGACTGGTTTTGTTTTCTTGGAAAAATAGAGAAAGGAGGGCCATGGGCCGTTCCCAATGCTTACATCATTGTGATTTGTCTGTCATTGGACTAAAAAGGAAATAATTATGCATCTTTCCCGGTGAAATTGTGAAGATATCGCTTGGAATTGGTGAAGACAGGGTTTCAGGATTCAAATAAAATTTTAAAAGGAAAGTCTACAGTGTTATCGTAGAAAATAAAAGTCGAAAACTATTAAATTATTATTAATTTAAAAATCAAAAGTTTCGAGAACCTTTAAATTATTAATCGTAAAAAGCGATGGAGAGATGAGCCAAAACGGGTCGTCTTTTTCTATCGTTATTATTACACAAAATGAACAACCACGGTCCCATTGCCTTTCTCTAAAGTTTTAGTGATAAATGTATATACGGTTGGTAAGAGAACTTCATTTTTCTATTTTGCACTATGTAGTGTTATTTTTGTTTCTTGTATTGTATTTATTTCGCACATGTTAATTATTATTATTATTATTATTATTATTACTATTATTATAAATATATTAAATTGTATAAAAAATATGAATAGTTATTAAAAAATATTTTATTAATATATATATTAAAATGTATAAAAATATGAATAGTTATTACAAAAAATTATTTGTTATTAATGGATAAAAAATATGAATAGTTATTAAAATATATTTGTTTATTGTAAAATTAAAAAATAGTTTATACAATAGAGAAAATTTCAAATTATTAAGTGTAGACCATCCTAAACTTTTGAATTTTTTTAAAATACAATACAAATTTTATAAACTTTTTCAACCTAACCACACTATAAAATAATATTATTATTTAATTATATAATTAAAATTTAGTAAATTAATAATTATACTCTTTGAGTTGTATGTCTGAGTTTTTTGTGTTATTTATAATTTATTACAATATTACATTTTTTAAAATTTAGCAATAGAGATACAACATTATAAGTATAAATTATTTTAAGTCGTACTTAACTTTTATATAAATCACGTCACCTATTTTAATTAATTAATTTCAATTTTAAATATAAAACCAAATACTTTTCCGTTAAAATTAAATTATTAAACTTAAATATGTTTTCATTATCATATATTAATTAACATATTTTTCGTTCCGGTTCTAATATCAATTTCAATGCGCTTGGTGATGGCCCTCTTCGTCTAGACTCTCGACTACGACATATCTCCATTGGATTCCGGTACTTACAAGGAGTCAAGCTTTATTAATGAAGCGTGTCATAAGTCTAATAGTTAGGTGACTGGTATGATGATGAATTACGTCCTTTAGCCTAACTTTCATGTGACTATTAAAGGAAAAAAAAAGCCATTTTAATATTTATAATTAGTTTTTTATAATAAAAAAATTCAAAGGTGGACAAATTTATCAAATTCAGTGGTGAAACCAACAGTGAGACAGTGATTTCTCGCTGCTATCAGCGAATGTCGTTTGACGCATCATTGTTATCAAGGAAAACCACGCCACCTGGAATAACGTGCTGGTGGTCCGTATGGGAGCAGGCTTTCGCTCTTGCGAGATGCCTTTGGGTCTTGGGTCTTAACCTGTTTCCTTACGTCCGAGGAAGACAAGCTCTTACCCAAGCAAAAGCAGTTTTAGGGCATATTCCAAACCCAAATTAGTTTTTGATAATTGAAAATATTGTTAATACTTTTTAATTATATTTTATAATAAGTTAACTAAA
>APFE031539110.1:4579-52104 GCA_000404065.3 Pinus taeda
AGTAAAATCTCAAGAAAAACACCTAAAGTCGCTAAAGAACCAATCAATTTTGAAACATACGCCTAAAGAATCTAGGGTGTCAAACCAAGCACAAACAGTAGCTTCCGGACCAAAAACACTAGTTTGTGATGAAATCCAACCTCATAGGATTCAGTACAGAAAAAGCGGTGGAACAGTTACCCCGGCAACCTGCTTAATGAATAGACTGGACCAAGTTCCTCCACTTTAACCGTCTCGAGTGAAGTGAACCCCCCAGAAAATCCAAGTGAGTCTAGCCGACGTCTGCTCCAGGTACAGTGGGATATTCCCACCACCGTCACCTTGGGTAGAATCCTAAGATTATGGCCACTAAGGTTACCAACAGCAACAAATATACCTGGGGGAACAGTCTACACTCCGACAGCACGCAAGGGCAGAGTAACAAGCTCAACCCCCTTACCGGCTCCTTGACAATGGTTAATCCAAGGTTTACCGATAAGTGATCCCCAGGCTCCTCTACAAGAGGTATACCGTTTGTAATGCGTACGTGTCTGGCGTCATTCCCAACGAGGGAGGATTGATCCCCTCACTGGTTCGGACATGAGCTCGTGATTCTCCTTTAAGAGGAGCTTTCCCAGCATACAAATGTAACAGCTGGATTTATTCTATCACAAGATAAGCTAACTGTTTGTTTTAATAGTCTTGGAGAGTTAATTACTCACCTACTCCAAGACACTAGCCTAATCTATGTTGGTGCTTCAGAGCCCTAGAAAATAAAAATTTCTAAGTTAATTTTAGTTTAAGCGTTGATTTTAATGGTTGTTCTTTAGGACAAAGGTGATGGAGATGAAACTTGATGATGTGTAGACTCGACTCCAATTTTCTAAAAAATGCACCTAAGATGATTCGATAATTTTTATTTTCAATGAATGTTCTAATTAAGAGAGTTGAGAGAATGCAATCTTTTCAATAAACACAACTTTCTCAAAAGACAATCAAAGAAACAATTTTCTTTATCTTTCAAAACACACAAAACATGACCACTCTCTACTTCACGAAAAAATTCCTTTCTCTTTCAAGACGTCAAATGTTACTCTAAAGCAAATATCGCAAAGGAGATCGTTGATATTTTCCTATTTTAATAAAAGCATGTAAAATTAATCTAATCAAAGTAATTTCAAGATCTAAACAAATCTATGAAAAATCACTCAAAAGCAAATCAAAGGAAATACATCTAACCTTACACTAAGAGCTTAATCTAAGAAGTAAAAGCTTACTAGGATGTTTCTTGGGATGTTTTACTTGGCAATGATTAATCCAAGGACTATTTTATGCAGAATCACAAACTAATCAAAACAAAAACTCAATCTCTTTTTGTTCTTTTTAAAATGAAATTCACAACTTTGAATGAATAAGTTTATTGAAATTTTGCAAAGAGGCAACACAAAGGTAGGTCGCTCACGATGGTAGATTTTGCGACTGGTCCGACTCCTACGAAGACTGACAAAACCAGAGATATCTAAGGCTTTGTGACTTCTAAAACCAAAGTCACTACAAGACCAATATAAAAACCAAACCCTAAGGCTAAAATCTCAAGGAATTTCACTAAAACTTTCGACACTAATGGAAAAAGTATAGGTGAAGATTTTTGACAGTCAACCAGTGGATCTGGGTAGAAAAACTAAGAAAAACAAATTCAAAAGGGAGAAACTGATAAAACAGGGAAATTTTCTTAATTTTACCAGGGTACGCAGGCAACCTATTTAACCAGGTGTGTGCCCGCTCTGTGTACACAGATACAGTGCGTACAAGTACGCACTGTGTCTAACCCAGAGGGTGCGTACTACTGTAAAACAAAGAAAAACTAAGTTCTAAACTGACCCTAAGCTAAGCCACCCAAAAACACAGTCAAGCAACCAAAAAGCAAAAGGAATAAGACTCTTTTCAGATCAAAGTAATGCTCAAAGGAAAAATCAAAACCATCAATGGATTCCCCAGTGGAGTCGCCAATTTGTCATGCGGAAAGAGTTATATTTGCGGACAAATCTAACCTCCCTAGGAGTCTAAGACTCTCTAGTGACAAACAAACCAAACAAGAGCAATCCTTATCTAAACACACATTACTTCTATGAGAATTCAAATGTTTTCGATCTTACCTTAGGTCCAACGCTTGTTGTAGCAGTCCAGCCTTGCTGATCCAGATGAGCTCCTCCTTCACTTTCAGACCTGCATACACTAACAAACCAAACGATTACATAACACCTGAATATTCATCATAAAACAAAGCATATTCATCACATAGACCAAGGAGTACATGAAATAATTCATTAACAACAAATCATTGAGAAGAATGGACTTATTTGTATTAAGGAAACAAAAAAGTAACCATTACAACCCGAGCCTTGGTGTTGTGCAAGCTCCTCCCAGGGTCCAACAAGAGATTTCCTCTACTTTGACAAGCTCACCCACTCCCAATATGGCAACAAGGAAGGATAGTGATCTCTCCTCACAAGTCAACAATGGAAGTCCTAATTCCAGCAGCATTTACCCTTTAGAATGTTCAGCTTTCAACCTCCCCTCCTTTGGCCCAATGCCTGTATTTATAGTTTTCTAGAGGAAGTTATTCAGGTCCAACATCAATGGGATACTCCCTCTTTTGGATGGGGTAGCTCCTCTCTTGATGGGATAAGTTCCTCTATCATAGGGATGCATGAACCATCTGGAGGCGCTCAATACACGTCAAACACTCTTCTAGAAGGCTCTAGAAGTGACCACAAGTAACTTTTTAAAGATGAAACTCGCGCCTTTTGACCTTTACAGGGGTACGCACCCATCCTTTGGCTTACAGAGCGTACAAGTACGCAGGCACAGTGTGTTTGGAGTGCGTACACGAAGGCAAGGTAGAGAGAACCTGCGTACCCAGAGATAAACATGTTTTTAAGTGACTTTCTCTCTTTTTGAAGTTTGACATGAAGAGCAGAGGTATGAGGCTTGACAGGGAGGATAATATGACTATTGATGGAGCCATATTAACTATAGATAGTCATGGTGACAAATTTCAGTGTAACACTTATATATCTCTGCAAGAGGAGGTTATAGTTGAAAATAGACAGTCTAAAGAATTAGAACCTTGTATTGCTAGTGAAGGATCACCTTCAGAGATTCACAAAGCTCCTTGCTTATTAATTTCCCTTCCGGATCTCAGTCCATAAAAGCATCCCATGTTGTCCATCATATTCCTTTGCCTCTATCGTCCACTTCATTGATTCATACCACTCAACTTACCAATATTCTTTCATATACAAAAATCATGGTAGGTCATCAAGCTTTTACAAAGATAGAAAAAATAGTTGCTACCAGGTATGGACCTCTAGTCTTGTATGTTCCTCTAAATTCCATGCATGCAGGAGATTATCAGGAATACATGCCAAATTTTACTGGTATAGAAGGAGTATCAGCTGAAGACCACCTCAAGTCCTTTTATAACTATGCTGATAGCCTAGATATCTATGAAGAGGATGTGTGGATGAGGGTTTTTGTCCAAAGCCTAGATGGGGGCACTAGAAAATGGTTAAATGAATTACCCCCTAGGTCTATTGCAGACATTGAGGCCCTAGATGATGTGTTTTTAAAGCACTGGGGGGATAAGGAAGATCTGCTCTATGATCATATTGAATTTGGGAACTCTCAGAGGGATGGGCCCTCATCATCCTTGGATCATAAGATCGACGAAATGGCTAGGATGATAGAGCTATGGCCTTTGAAGTTTCCAAACTAAGAGTTAAGTAGCATTCGGAGATGGAGCAGTTGCAGATTCTGCAAAGGAGCAAAGATATGAACCAAGACAAAAGGGTGAGGACCCTTTTTTATAATATAGTCATGGAAGAGGATAAAGTCCAGGGTTTGGAAGACAAGAGAGGTTCACCCTTCTTGACCAGAGCTGCCTATGAACAAGCATTATCCAAAGGAACTGCTCATCAGTGTGTTGTACCTACAGAACAACAAGCTTATCAATAGAGGTAGCTAGCAGCAAATCCCTTCATCCTCAAACAATTTGAGCCTGAAGTTAGCTCTTCTCCTAATGGTTATGCAAATCTACAGCTCAACCAGCTTATTTTTTTCCCCAGCCCAGTGATCAGTATAGGAGAGAAAAGCTCCCATTATCTTTTGTCCCTCTATCTGCTCAAGAGACAATCCCTCAAAGTTTCCCCTTGAACACTGAGGCAGACCATGATTTAAATTCCAAGGCTGATACTAATCAAATCATTCTTGATGTTCTGATGCCTACCCAGATGGCCTCCATACAGCTTGAAAGGGTAGCTTGCTAGATGATAAAGGAATAGGGTGCATAGTTCTGGGACTCCTCCTTGGATGAGGAATGTTCTGAGAAAAATAAGGGAGCAGATGGTGTCTCTGTGTCCCCTGCACAAGAACACCTTGGTTCTCCATTCATATTAGTTGTGAAGACCACAAATGATACAGAGAAGTACACAACAACCATGATTATTTAGGAGGTGTACAATGGCTGCCATAAAGAACATCAGAGGAAGAGTATACACAGAAATGGAATGAATTTTGATCCATAGCTACCAGATAAGGTCAAATGCCCTAAATTCTTTGAGGTAGAGGATCAAATCAACCCCGTTTTGCAGCTCTATGATGAACTGGACAAGAGGAGGAGAAATAGTTTTTATGGCCCAGCAGTTGGCCAATTTTTGGATATTTCTGTTAATTAAGGTCCTCTGGCCTTAACACTTGTAAGAATTTTCTTTCATAGGTTTTAGTGTAGACTTAATCTGACTCCATGCCCAATGGATACTAGGCAATGTTTTTAAGATGATTTTATATGAAGACATTGGCCTGCAGTTCTTGAGACCTCGCAGGGAGGATCTCATCCCTAGAAGGAGCCAAATGTTAGTGCTACTACATGTTTGAACATTTTAAGGATTAAGGACAACTTGGTCATGGTGTTTTTGCAAGAAGAGAGCTCACAAGAATCTGTTTCCTTCTTCCCCTTATTCTCCTTATATCTCCATAGCCCCGGTACCCCTGTTTTACAACTCCATTTAGTGTAAAACTCGTGCTCTGTTAGCCCTCGAGTGTTGGGTTTAAAGGTTATAAAACCCCAATAACGTGACCGAGTACTGTAACCCGCACCTTTCCCGGTCACATCACTCCTATTAACCTTCATTCTTCTTCCACGATTTGATCGCACCTCCCGCTCAATCCAATGATATACGCTACTCCCGCTCCTGTAAACCGCACATTCGATAGCCCATGGGGAAAGCAGTTTCGTTGCCATCCTGTCAGTCACGCATCTCATTCTTATTGCATTGCACCTGCCCTATATGTTTATCACCTGTTTCCATGAGCGATGTGATAAAACAGCTTACCACCTCCGTACCTGACTCTCGCCTGATTAATTTCCCCATAGATTCTATGCTCGTCCACCGTCTGATCGTCCTTCTTATGATCCAACGATTTTCACTCTTCCATCTGCATATGTCTTCCGATAGCCCGCATAGTCTGATCTCAGCCTTTCGTCAGATCCATCTAATGGCCAGCATTCTTTCTCAACTCCTCATCCGTTTTCAATGCAATTTTTGTGTCTGTGGCAGCCTTGTGCACCCGAGGAAGAAAAGAGCCCATGGTACAATAATCTATGCATTAAATCCTCAGCTACCAGATTCAAGAGATAGCATGGCCAGGGAAGGAGCGTACAACCTCAAGCAGTTAAATGCCTTCAGCAGTTATGATCATTTATTCATACAACATTCCACCTATTCGAGGAGTACACCTAAGTACCAAAGACTGTCAAATTTTGTTCATTAAAGCATCCGATTGTATCAGAGACCCATATACAATAGCTAATATGGTTGGTGGTCCATTATGACCCCTCCATGCATAGGATAGTAGATATTTTTGTAATCAACCTCTATATATATATAGAAGATAGAAGGTAGAGGGTTGATGAATGTTATTTTCTTGTAAGCTTCAACTTCTGGAGACTGTAACTACCGTGATACCTGCAACATCTGGTCTTCATTTTCAACTAATGCAAGCTTCTTTTGTTGTTAATTGATCACTTTCCACTTCTTCTTCTTTGTTCTAGGTTGTGCCTGTTATGCATTTTTCATTTGCTCTTGATGTTTAGCATTAGAGGGGCTATCATCCCACCTATGTGTTAGAATATAGTTAGTATTATTGAATATGTATGCAGGTTTCTGTTGTTTTAATGGCAGAGAGCTCTCATCCTATCTATGCATTAGGAAATAGATTTACAAACCTTTCCATTGGTTGCAGCTAGATATCATAGGGTCCTGTGCATCTGCTGGTGTGATCAGTATTCTCCATTATCACATTTTCCTTAAACGATGAGTAATTGATGGCCTCAAGCCTTGTAGTCTAGGGGTGTTCACCCATGTTTGGGGTTAATCATAGTAGAAGTGGTTATCTGGCTTGAATATGCAACATTTCTTTCATTCATCCACCATATTTCCAACATTTTTGTTGAGTCTGTAATGTTCTTGAGCATCTCTGATATACAACCTAGGAGAGTTTCTTGGGGTGATAACAAAACTCACTACAAAAACCAATTTGATCACAAACATATGAACATCATATGTAAAATCAAATTAACTAATGCCCCTGCAATAAAAAATGCATTAGTCATGAAAACAAGTAGCTACAAAATCTCATTTCTTTCTAACATACTGAATCTCCCTCTAATTTTCTTCTGCTACAACCCCATCATATTCTGCATCAATTATGTTCTCTAGTTCCTACATTCGAAACTATGATATCTCTTTGAAATTCTATGTGAGATGCTACAACTATATCATTTTGCTCTCAATTCCCTCCTAATGAAATTCTCTCACACTCACAAAAGAAATAACCAACCAAATAAATACATTGCATTCTACTATTTGTAATTATTTAAGATGATTAAATCAATAAATGCTACAGGTGATGGAGCACTCAGAAACTATGTTCATACACTTGAGTTGGTCTAGATTTGTCTCCTTGACTTGATCTTACCACTAACTTAGCTTAATGAGAGATTTTCTCCACGTTAACCATCTTCTAGAAGTTAGTTAACCTTTTTCTGACCATTTGATGAAGATTCTCCAACAAGACAACCCAAAAAAACTCACAAAATACTTGAGATGCACAAGGAATGTAGAGAATCTATAGTTCAGGGAACATTCACAAGGATAACACTATCATATATTTGTTGAAAGGATTACGTCAACATGGAAAACACTAGCAGATCTTGTTTGAAGGCTTACAACTGCACCCATGACACTCTCTCCATGTTCTTGTGACATAGGATAGAAAAATTAAACTCATTTAGGTTCATAACTCTACAAAGCTGATTTAACAACTTATCCAACATATGTAGTACTCATGCAAACCATAAAATTTCTTAGAAACAACTTTTCCACCTCTTGTTGAGCTCATACAGGACATAGATTTCATGAGTACAGGAACTGCATCAAGTGGCATCAAACATGTAGCTTAGCTTTAGAAATAAGCTTGATAAATCATGAGAACTTTTACTACACCTATGCAACATTAAGACATAGATAATCATGACAATACCTCTAAACATGTTCAATATCCCTATGCAATTATCAGGTCACCTCCATCGAGTAATAGGTTAGCTTCAAGAGTGAACATGAGACAACATGGAAATTATCTTCAAACCCTTTAACACCATGATAATTTTTGCAACACCATGATATACGTCAAGAATGCATCAATACAAGAATATGAATCATGATATCCATCAGGTGACATGAATGGAAACACCAATATGCCAAACATGTTTGAAATTTTGAAGATAATAAATGCCAATAAGAACTTGAAACTCATGCCACAATGTTTTGGATTCCTTTTTTAATTTGAGATTAATGTTAGAAATTAATTAATAGAGAAATGAAACACAATAAAATATTGCGTAAACATAAACATAAAAATGCATAAAAGAGGAGAGACACAAATATACTTGGTTCACCCAATTTGGGCTAGATCCATCGAGAAACAACCATTCCTTCCTTTTATATTATCCAACAAAAATGAAGAGATACAACGTACAACAGATCCATTGTAACTTCCTCTTCGATCTCACATAGTCTCGTCTCTCTTTTTCACTCAGAATAGTAATACACAACTACAATACAATTCTCTCATATAAACCAAGGGTTTCCTTATAGGTCAAAAAAACCTAAATTAACATTAACTTCTATCATCAAATCATCTACCTAATGAATGACCCAGATTTCCTATGAAATTACAATATTTTGCAAATGACGTTCATATGGATGACGTTGCTGCCCCGTTAGGAATAAGAATCCAACATGGTTGAAACAAAAAACCTTTGAACGATCAGGAAGATAATCAGGCTCCACACCCAATAATTAATTCTTGTACCCACCTTCTAGTTTTCCACTTCTCTACAAATAATCCTATTTGGTATATAGAGGATAAAAACCCGAGGAGGTCCATAGTAACCAATTACTCTTACCTAGTGAAATTATCCTTAGTGTACCAATCTCTAGTTCTTTATAAACAATCTATAGTAGTGTATAAAGAGTTTTTTTGAAAGAAGTCACATTGAAGCTTTGGGTCGACGCGTTTCGAACTGACAAGTGTGGTTCATTGTGTCCTGATGATGAACCACACTTGTTGGTTCGAGACGCGTCGACCCAAATATTCAATGTGACTTCTTCCAAAAAACTCTTTATACATTATGATATGGATCACAAAAACTTGAATTCAAAAATCTATAGTAGGTTAAGACATTCATGTAAGTTTTTTATTGAATAAATCTTAATGAAACAAATTCATGACATAATGGCATACTTGGTAGAACTAGTCATAATATTCTTCTTCCCACAATTTATTATGATAGACATGGACGAGCAAAGATTTAGTAGGTGTCCAACTCTAACTCATTGCTAGAAAGGAGGTATAAACAAAAAGGGCATCCATGATATATGCATACATATAAAAAGTTGTGTTAAGGGTAAGAGTTCCTTTTTGTCAAAAGTTGATAACATGTTGGGAATATTGTTGGATAAGATATCAACCCAATTGAAACTAAAACACTATGTAGATCTTTGAATAAGAGGGACCCAGTCTAAGGGAAATTGTGAAACATCCTTCAAACCATATATTCTACAAAGCATCGTGGAAACATAACTAAAACGTGGGATTAAAGAAGCAATGACATATTTATGAGAACATTCCTCTATGCCCTTATTTGGGTCTCTTCTCTAGTCCTTTATCAAACTAGGGATTGCTTTATTGGCTATTGTGCATTCCCCGTGAATAATTTTTTTAACAAAATCAGTGTCACAGTTGAGGTTTACTTCGGGTAGCTCATACATGCCATGAATGGAGGTTGGAAGGAGCTGACCACTATGCCACAATAAATGATAAATTGTCACTTGTTAGTATCGATATGATTCATTACCCATAGTATCATTTCTATATATGGTATGATTCTTGGTCTAGTGTTTTCTTTATATAACCTTGACCTTGCTACATCTGTTAATGTAAGTTTGTGGAATTATAAGCCTCCTTGGTCCTTTATTGTTACTATAGGAGTTTTCTCTTCTCCCTCAGAGTCTACTAATTCTTCCTCAGAATATGGTAATTCTTCCTTAAAAGAGTTCTACATACTATCCCAAGTAGATATGCTTCCATCCATAGTTATTACTGTGTCTGAGAATAGGAAGGCGTCTCAGGTTGTATCATCAATTTCCTCCATCACTGGGCTAGAAGGTGGAATTGTTTGGGGTCTGTCCATATCAATAGGCTTCAAAGAGAATGTAGGATGTAAACAAAAAAATTCGGGAATGGGGATTTGCATCATAGGAATGGAGAATTAACCAAAAAAAATAAAAAATTGCAATAATGTTCCATACCCATCAATTGAAGGGATCAGCCAGCCATGCTTCAAATTGGAGAAACGAGCGTCGTGATAGTACATCCCACTCTTGTAAGAAACCTTCCTTTTATAATTATGATGATGTGCTCAGAGCTTACCGACAGAAACGAATTGACTTATACAGCCCTTTATGGCAACTCTCGCATGTTGAACACATTAAAATGAAAAGACATGAAATTAAACATAAAATGTGCTTGTCATGTTGCCACGTGGAATACGGCCTTGTGAAAAAGGTAAGTTTCTTGAAGGGATAGGGGTGTTCACTAACTCATCCATTAATGTGGTCATTTGAGTCATCTCGGGAATAAAATCCCAAGTCAAACGAAAAGAGTGCTTTGAGAAAACGTCGGGAATTTTCTTAAGAAATGATGTAGAGAACGTAGACAAATGGGCATGTCATAGAATAATGGAAAGGATGCTTGTCACAATAAAAAACACGTTAATTTCCTGAGCCACCCCGGTGTTACAATCTCGGGGAAATCTAGATGGTTCACAAGTTGAAAATTCCGAGATTAGAAACTCTAGGAGGACATGGAGGGCATGAAGGATCAAGAACAATGAAATAATGTATATGAGGGGACACACATAACAAATGGCATGGGATGGATGTTGAGTTGTCCTAGGAGTATAATCCGAGAAGAAAGCAAAGGAGAACATCATTGAAACCTCCCAGAAGAAACCTAAAGTGAGGGAAACGAGGGCCAATGAGGTAACATGTTTTACGGATCCATATAACACATGGCAGCATGATTTTCTTCGTGTTCATATGAGTTTTCCTTACAATTTGTATAAATGAACAATGGGAAATCCATTAGGTGAAACCTTTAGGATGAGAATGGTTGACGAAGATGTATTTACATTTATTGTCAGGAAATAGTCTATGTCATGAGTTATATCTCAACATTGTTTATTGAATCTTCCTAAAAAATCTCCGAGATATAGTCTCTGAGATGAGGTGGAAGGTGGGACCCAATAAAGGAGTGTGGAATATAATAACATCATATATTATATGTAGGCTTTATATTATATACATTGTTTTATTTAAAAGACTCAATTGTGGTGGTTCTCGGCCTTTAGTCCTTATACAATTTTATTAATTTTAAACTTTATTTCGGTTAAGGCATAAAAGGCCTAGAAACTTAGGGAAACAAATTTTTAAAAGAGAAAACATAGGATTTTTTTTTGAGGTTTTTAAATGTAAAAAATTTAATCTACATAAAAATATATAATATATATATGATAAAGGTAAAAGGAAATTCTGGAAGGGTACCTATTTATTATAAATGGGGTTGTTGCCTTCTCACAATAAGACAATAATGAGGATGTATAAATGGAGCAAATAATATGTCTGAACTTGTTATTGATTAATTATCTAGTAGCGTTTATTTTTAAAAGTACAAATTATCTAAGAAGCATCTTACTCATAAGTGATTGAAAATCACTATTAATGTTATAGTTGGAAAAATTGCCGTAAGGGAAGCACATATGTTGATATCTCTCTTATCAATTTTTGCTGGGATCTTTAGACAATGAATGTTGGTTCCATTTCCCGGACAATTTGAATGTGAACTTCAAAAATATGTGATATGTGTTTTTCGCAAAATGATCACAATTGAGTCTTGCGTGAGAATATTCAAAGAAATTGTGAGTAGTAAGGGATATCTCACCGGTTCTTCTAAAGGGTATGCACCTAGTTTTTCCAAAATCACTAAATATTATCTTTATTTCCTGGGCCAACCAGATCAATGACGCACAACTTTCATACCAAGATGCAATGACATGATCGGTCTCTACCCTCATTGGAAGGGCGGTCGCTCTATTGGTGCTATGCTAAAACCACATGTGGAAAGGATCAACAATCCATGTTAAATGAGAAGCCTTTCCCCCAATTTTCAAAACCAGGGCATGATCAAACCACCAATTAATTTTTTTAGGGCCCTCATGTACTTTCAATCATTATTATATATTTTTTTGGGGCCCTCTAATCCTTCATTCAAATTTTTCAAAAAAAAAATTAGTATATATATATACTCCCCCCCTTTCATAAATTATGTGGCAATATACTTTGAGGTTCTTTATTTTAAATTATTAAAACAATGGATTAATAATGGGTTTTCGAAACTCATTATTCTTTTATAAACTTTCTGTTTAAATGAAAGAAAAAGAAGAATCAGTTATGTAACTGATTAGGCATATAGCTTTGGGGAAAAATGAGAGGGAGAATAGTGAAATATGTGTTAGGATTATAGGGAACTCTTATAGATTTGCAATATAATTAATCTCTTAGAGATCTGTTAACATATATTAGTTTGATTCTAGATTTTGAGAAAAAATGCAGTGTGTATGTTGCCTTTTCTTGTGTTTTTACTATTTCATCTCATATTTTCTTATGTTGAGAAAGATGTTTGTATCAATAAGATAAACTTAAATGAATTTTATTGGTTTAGCTATGTTATTGTTGTATCAAACGATACTTGTAAATTGACTAAAATTCCTTAATTAATGTTCCATCCTTTTCATAAATACATTCATAAATTCTATGTTTCTTGTTGCATTTTATTTCATTCTTACCGTTAAATATTAAACTATTTATTTGTTAAGTTATTAAACCTTACTGCTTATTCCTGTTTGACTTATTTCCATCAGATTTATTTATCAGGTCTACAACTCTCAAAATGTTGGCCATCTGGTTGTAAGTGAGGTGTTTTTGAACTAGAAATATTCATTGCATTTTACTAGTTGAGCTTCAACCAGTGATTTAAAAGGTTTCCATCAAATTCTATGTGATGTCATGGGCATTGACTAATGATAGACAAGAATTGTTTCTGGGACTAGAACATATGAATAGCATTGTTTCCAAGGAATGAAGGAATGAATAAATTTTTCCTTGGGTATTAAGATTGATTTCCTATTAGAGAACAAGATTTAGAAAATAAATATTGGTTGTTTATCATTCATCTACTGACTCAACAGTTAAATATTTAATTGGGAAATGAACGTTGATGAAAAAAATGTAGTATGGAAAGTCAAGGTATCAAATTATATGTTTCTTCTGGGAACTTATATTGTTTCTTATAAATCATTTTCTCTATTTTCCTCTCTGTATCAAAAACATTATCTTCTACATTGTATACTTCGAAAAGTCCAAAACCTCAATTTTCAACTGTTCATTGAAATAAGAAGATTTGTGCTCTTCTTGCATTATTTATCTTGGACTAAATCCTTCCTCATAATCAAATGAAGAAAAAAATGTTTGTATTGCAATTCCTCTTAGATACAACTAGACATGTCAACCTATTAATAAATAGGTTAATTTACCATCTTCAATAAACCCTTCTACACACTGCAAACAACCCACTTAGGTTTTGTCCAAAATTAGGGAATTTTTTAAGACTATGAAGCTTCCATCTATTATTCATGATTACCCTCTAAAATATTTCAAACATATACCTAACTTTAGTGGAGAAAACCATGTTACAACAAAGCAACACATGCTAGTCTTTGAATGTTTTATAGATACATTTGACATTATTCATGAAGATGTGGTTATGTGGACATTTCACTATTCTTTAAATGGATATGATCAAAAATGGCTTAAATATGTAAAGGAAAATTCAATCAATTCATGGTTGGATTTTAATAACACTTTCCTGAGATATTGGGGTAAAAACAAGTCTTACGAACATAAATTTTCTGAATTATATGCTATGTGGAGGAAGAAGGATGAAACCATTACTAGGTTTAACAAAATATTTCAATATATTTATCTAAGTATGCCAAATTAAATTCAACCTTTCGATAATGTTTCCACGTTATATTACTCAACAACCCATCATCCCCATTTAGATTTTTATCTCATGGACAAGAAATATGCAACTTTAGAGAAGATGTTTACTAATGTTGAAGAAATTGAAAATATTATTTCGGCTTGTGGGAAAATTCTAGATCAGGATTGGCATGTAAATTTGAATGCACGGGAGTAGGAGAAAGAATACAAGCAACACATATGAGATCTGAGTTTCCATGTGTTTTAGTGTCAAGATATAGCATCTTCATATTTTTCTTTTCTACAAATCTTACAACTTGTGAATCATGTTTCTCTGCTATCAAAGACGAAGAATTTTTTTATCAACAAGAACATATTATATGTATAGTGGATTATTTTTCCACTTATGAACATATGGATAATTTTGATATGAGTTTTCTTTAGATGATTTTGCGGAGGTTAATTGTACATGTTCACATTGTATAATAAGCTTTGTCAACAAAGGTGAAAATATTTTATCTCTTAATAAAGAATTATTGCATGATCAATTTTTTTAAGGAGGATCATGTAAAAATTCTCCATTTTTGTTTACCAAATTAATTCTCCCCCAGAAGATTTATGTGAAAAACTAATGAAAGTATTATGTTGACATAACTCTGAGGCCAATGTTTTTTCATTAGATCATGCAAAATGTGAAAAACTAAAGAAAGAATTATGTTGACATAACTCTGAGGCCAATGTTTTTTCATTAGATCATGCAAACAATTAGTTGATCTTAAATGTAGTTATGTTGAACTCGAAGTAGGGGTATTTGATGAGCCATCTATAAAAGGAAATGTTGAATTTGATTAATATATATTATTTTTACAAAATTTTGTTGTTATACAAAAAATTCTGTTTGCTAATAAACATAGTATCTTCTCTCATATTTTTGATGACCATGTAGCAACGTACACATATAGTTTAAGTAGTTTGGAGTATTCAATAGTTCATATATTTTAGTGTGTACCAATTCCTTTGATGAGTTCCTCTTTACATTTTCTTTTCTCTTTTAAATGATCAACATGGAGCTGATATCAAATTGAGCACCCATAACTTTTCATGGTGTCATTGGAAGTCTAATTTCACTTGAATGAAATCAGTCGAGTTGTTTATAATAGGTATACTATCCATAAATAATATTATTAGGTGAGAATTTAGCTTACAATTTGTAGAATTTTAATTTTCAGTGTTTCCCAAAAAAATAAAAGTTTCAGATACACTTTAAATTTCTGAATTTTCAGAGATGGCTACAGAAAATTTCATAATTGACTATGTAGACCAACCACAAAAGAACCTAGTTTGCAGTTCTTAGTGTCCTGCAAGTGAGACATTGTCCCTAGTTGGAGCCAATGTTGTAGCAAAATATTGCACATTTAAAATGTCAAATATATTTTAGAAAAACTCCAACAACTAATTGGAATTAAAAAGAATTCCAAAATTTATGTTATAAAGAGGAGATATGTTCTTCTGGTTACTTATTTCCTCCCACTTTTTTGATATGGTTCTTATTTATTAGGTTTAGTTGGATCTACAACATTATTGAACATGATACAAGCATCCTCGAAGTTTTATATCTCAAATACATCTTTGATTACATCAAAAGACTATAAATTCTACTGTAATTTAGCGAGAGAGAAAGTGACATCAAAGATGAGGAAGAGTAAGAAAGAGGCATAAAATAAGAAAACTGACATTTAAAGATGCACAAAAGGAGATTTTAAATGTGGAATCTAGAAGACAAAAAAAATCATACCTTTATATAATTGGATAGTTTGGAAACAAATCTGCATATTTTTATCCATTAACGTTTATATGGAGACTAAAGGGTGACTCTATTCCATCACTCACAACTGATGTTCTGGGGGCTTCTTACACGAACATTAAATATGTTGTTGACTCCATACGCGGTTGATATCCATGAATAGATGGAGGCACTCTAGATATATGTTTTCAATAGGGAGTTGTTCATGGCATCGTTGGAGATTGTCGTTAGACAATTAGATATGTCAATCGTGTAGTCCAGCACTATAAAGTGTCAAATCTCCTTCAAACTTATCTGTTGATAACACTGAGGGTGTGCATGCACTTTCAGTGTCTCGATAAAATTGTAAATCTCAAATAGTATGGAAATGATCCTTTAGTGTCACAATTGTACTATTATAATGTGTTGGATGTTCGTAGAAAGTACATTAATTTTTTTACACAACTATCATCACATATAATTGATATTGTGGTTTAATTAGATAAGGTTTTCGATGTAAACCGTCCTAGCTAATGAAAAAACTAATACATAGAGGTTTCAAGAAGTAGTGAGAGGCTTTAATTTCCTTTCATTATAGCCTTATGAGTATCCATCTCTAGAAAATAAGCATCTTTATGTTTTGGAATCTCTTCGTGATCAGCTCATGCCGTATCAAAGTATGGCCCCTATTAGAGAAACGTAAAAGAGGTTATTGTTCGAATAATCATCCTAAGCTATGAATGAAGGGTTCTGGAATGTGGCTATAGACATTAATCAGAATATGTATATGGAGAAAAGAATATGTCTGAACTTGTAATTGGCTGATTATTTGCCTGTACTTATTTTTAAGAGTACACATTATCTACAAAATATCTAACCAACGAATTATTAAGAGTCACTACTAATTTCCCAGTAAGAAAAACTGCCATAAAAAAAAGCATAGATGTTAGACTATCTCTTGTCAATTTTTTCAAGAATATTTAGAGAATGAACTTATGGTCCTTTTTCTAGACAACTAGAGGCATATTTCAAAATATGTGACATGGGTTCTTTGTAGAATGGCCCCAATTGAGCCTTGGGCAGGAAGATTCAAAAACTTGTGAGTAGTTTGGAATATCTCGACGATTCCTTTAAAGGGTATACGCTTACTTTTTCAAAAATGACTACCACATATTATCTTTAATTCTTGAGCCAGTGATATCAACAACGAACAACTTTCATGCCAGGATATGGTGGAATGAGTGGCCTCTACCCTCGTTACAGTTTAACGATGGGGGATGGCGGGTGGCGGTTTCTCAATTAATAGTATGCTGAAACCACGCGTGGAAAGGATTGAGAGTCTAAATCAAGCGAGCACCCTCCCCCGCTAATTTTCAAAACCATGAAGGGCGTGGTGCTCAAACCACCAAGTGGTTTTTTTGGGGCCCTCGTGTCCTTTCAAACATAATTATATATTTTTATTGGGGCACACTTGTTCTTCATTCAACGTTTTTCAAAATTTGTATTATATATATATATATATATTAAATGGGTCAAAAAAAATCCCAAAGTATATTGGTCACATACTTTTTGAAAAAAGGGGCGAATTTAATAGTATATAAATATAATATTAAAATTATTAAAACAATGTATTAATAATGTGTTGTTGAAACTCATTATTCTGTTATAAAGTTGTATATAAAAAAGATTGAATTCTATAAATGATTAAACAATTAGTTTTGGGCAAAATTTCTATTATAAACTTGTATATAAAAAGTTCCAATTTTATAAATGAATAAACAAATAGTTTGGGGCAAAATAAAAGTGACGAAGAAATATGAAAGAGGAGTCTAGAGTTCAGAGAAATTTGATAGCTATGGAATGTAATTAATCTCTAAATATCATATTAAAAAGTTTGAACAAATTCACAATATGTATATTGTCTTTTCTTGTCTTTCTAGTATTTCATATCATATTTCTTTCACTAAAAAAGATGCAGGTAGCAGGATCAAAGTAAATAAATATTATGGATTTACTTATGTTACTATTGTAACAAATAGTTCTCGTCATTTGATTAAAGTTTCTTAATGAGTGCTCCAACATTTTTAGAATTACATTCATAAATTTCATGTTTCTTGTTCCATTATAATTCATTCCTAGGTTAAATATTAATTTCTCTATTGTTTAAGTTATTAAAAGCTATATCTTCTTATTCAGCTTCTTTCCATCATATTTAATTATGAGGTCTACAATCCTCAAAATGCTAGGCAATATAGTTTTAAGTGTTGAGTGTCTCAACTTAACCTAGATACTTCCTATTTTGACCTTTTTTTCATTGCATAGCACAAAATGATATAAATTTCATTTTGACTGAGCATTTTAACTATGCTCAGTATTTTATTTTTTTCCCGCAGTAAAGTATTAACTGTTTGGTAGAAAAATGCTATTTTCATCAAAAATAATATCTGACTTAGTCCATAAATACTCATTCCATTTAGTTAGTCCAACACCAACTAGTCGTTTAAAAACAATTCATCCAATTTTGAGTGATGTCACAGGCACTGACTCCCTATAGCTAAGAGTTGTCTCCAAGGTTACAATAGACCTTTTCCAACATCATTATGACATGTGGCCTTGCAAACAACACACAGAATGGTAAAAACCCGACTAAATGTGTGAGAGGGGGCTCCTAATGGATTAAAAAGACCCACAAAATCATTAAACACATTGCCTATCATCTAAATTATAGCCATGTTGGCCAATAAATACCCATCCCAACATCATCATTAACAAAACAAAGTACATGTATGTTAAACTACATATTATTCATCATCTTCTAGTCATACAAGAAGTAAACAATACGAATAATGGAAACAATTTTCTTCTTTTATGATTTCGAATATAATATTAGGGTTCATGATCAAATATCTTGAACAAATTTAGTGTAGTAACTTTATACGTGATTCTCACATTTCATACATGATAATGTTGAAACTAGTAAGTAGCGTAACAATATATATCCATTTCCAAAGTGCCAGATTTTCCCTACGTAAAAACTTTACAAGAGAGAATTTAGATTTTATACACAAATCTTTCTATAATGAAACCAATAGCTTCACCAATTTTTTTTCTATATTCTACTAAAATGTGCACAAATTCTTCTATCATAACACCCTTTTCTAAATAAATATATGATATAAACATACATACTAAATATAAAACAATGAGCTACAACATATATGAAAATTGAGTCTCCACATTAACAAATATTCAACAAACTAATAAAGATGATGAAAATGAGTTTCCCACTATATGAATCCTCCAAATTTTTTCACTGACAGGTTGCATGGAGACTCAGCCCTAACTACATTTAAAATGTGTCCATACATTGCCTATATAGGGCTTATGAAAGCTCCTTGAACCCCTTGTGATGTCAGCAAGGGGAAGGGGGGGTATGCATTTCTGCTTAGTCCGTTAATTTCGATAGGACCACAAGCATCATTGATGGAAGGGACCAAATTATAATGAAACAAGGATCAAACAATGTTAGTGTTGAGCTCTAATGAGTCAAGGCCCAAATAGTGCTAGTTTGTAACCCACATGAGGCGAAGCCCAAATACTGTACTATGTGGCCATAGAAGAGGGCATGGTGATCCGAACTTAAATATGAATGCAACAACTTTAAGATATAATCATAAACACGGATATCCAACAGAAACACATTTCATTTCATTAATAAAAAAAATACTCAACTATGCTTACAAACATAATGGAAATAAGATAGCTCAAACGATGGTAACTTATCTCTTAGAAGAGATGTGGCAGCTACATGCCTTTGAATTGAGTTACAATAAGGCTCAAGGGCCTTTTTATTATTAAACAATAAGAGAAACTCCTAAACGAATAAAACCCTCACTCGAGGAGATGTAACACCAAGAGTTTATGGGCCCCTTTGGGGTTAGTAGGGCATCCAACTTCCCAAGGTCATAACATGATCATATTATCTCTATTTGACGTCTCTGATACCTCGTTGGAAAGATATATCTCAGGAATACAACTACCGATGCAATTTCTATAGAAATCACTGACAAATTTTTCCAAAAAAGACATCATTGAGGGCCTCGAAATGACTCTAAAAGTTTAGGATCTGAAATACTCCCAAAAATAGTAAATTGTTCTACAGTTAAAGAGACTAAGAAACTGAAAGAAACAATGGTGAGGGTCCAAGTGGGATAGGCGTGTGGCCATCAATATCCACTTGGATTCATCCTCGCCCCTTAGGAAGCAAGGGTCCCCATTTCGTTGAGTTCCTCCATGAAATGAGGAAACTTCGAAGTTGTTTTGCGATGTCTAGTGTTTCAAGTAATGGTGAGAAGCATGGTCGAACGCTGACCATATTGAAGACTAGGTGCAATCCAAGGAATGGGTGAATGTTGCACTTCAAATCATTGTCTCCCACATTTTTGGTAATGGTGTAAGGACCATATCGAAGTGGTATAAGATTCTGATGGGCTCACCTGAAACTTGTGTGGCACTCGATGATGGTCATGTCACTGCTTGTACTTAGCATTTTCCATAATGGAGCGATGATATATCGGCATGTTGGGTAGAGGTGCTCTGATTGAATGCTTGAACTGACAGTGCAATGGTACCCCTATGGGTGAGGAGAAGATGTCCCTGTATTCCTTCATAACTGTATTCGCCTCCTTCTGCTGCATAGAGGAACCCTTGTACCATTTTCAGGGGCCATGGATGTGGCTATGATCTTCCCCTTACTTTGAGAGAGAACTAGAAAGAAAATAATTTTCCTAGTCTTGGATATGATCTTACTACATTTCTTAGTAGAGATTAAAGAGGTGGTGGTAGGTGGGCCTAACACCGATATCCTATATAATGTATTACCGAAATAAATAATCATAGAGTGAGGTCTAGACTCATATACAACATGTCGCATCCACAAGTATGGTTGTCCTAATAATACATCACAAACATCGAGAGGAGAAACATCACACAATACCTCATATGTGAAGGTATTGATGTTGTAGGGAAGGCGACACTGCTGGCTGAATCGAAGATCTCATCCTTGGTGAAGCCACTCGATGTTAAATGGATGCGGGTCTGGTATGGTCAATAGGCCCAGCCACTTCACAACCTCTGCTAAAATGAGGTTCTTTTGGATACCACCGTGGACAATGAATTGCAGTGGCGAAACCTTCAACCACATTTGTGAGAGGAAAAGATGCTCCCCCTCCTCCAGATCTTCGAGCTCATTCTTTTAGATCTTGGCTATGGAAACAGTGGCGTTGGGCTTCGCATCAATAATCTACTTCCCTTTGTCATTCCTCTTGTCAGGTTCTTACTCAAGGTCAGAACATGCATCTTATTATGAAGCCTTCAACTTGGCCACCAACAACGGTTTGGCCCGAAACTCACTTGCGTTTTGAGTGGGGCTCTTATGGAACTCACACCACTCTCCTGTGCCCTTCTTTGACTTCATGGCGGTGTTCATTTCTTGTAACTTCGACGAGTTGTCTTGGGTCACCCCACCTTGGCTTTGTCCTTTGTTCTTTGGATTTGCAGATCTAAAGTTTCTTTTGTTTAAGCCTCTCCTGAATCTTGACAATGTATCAGTATGTCGTGCCAAGAAAGGAGATGTCTAGGAACTCCATCTCGTCCCGAATGTACCTATATAGGCAGCCATAGTATTTGAGTACCAAATTCCACTTAGAATCCTTGAGACCCAACTTTGTGGAAAGGGTATGGAAATTATTTGAGAACTTTGGCACATCTTGGTCCCTTCCCTGTTGTAGAGTGCTCCACTTTATGCATTTATGTTCATAGCTTCCAACAGGGTAACACTGGTCCTTGATGGTGTCTCGGAAAGAATTCCAAGTGGGTGTAACTAAAAACAACAAGGGTTCACTCTCATCCTTTTGTTCACACTAGGTTACCCACCAGTCCTTGACGTGTGGGGCGGCTTTGAGAAGTCTACACATAATCTTTTTCCGATTGGAAAAGTCATGAACTGAAAAATATCATTCCAGTAGATTTAACCCTTTATCTATAGTGTATGCATCTATTAGGCCTTCTAATATGGGAATATCAAATTTAATGTGTACCTTAAAAGGAGTGGCGCCTCTATAGTGGCTCTTGGATGAAGATGCATCGCTTGTGGGTAGCCATTGAAGGATATCGGCAAAGTTATCCATCATCGTGCCCCTTTGTCGCTCGGGGGATTCCTTGAGCAACATTTTGAAAGGATTTCCTTCCCCCTCATCTTTCTTTTCTTATGCCATGGGAGGTCGTCAGGTTTTGCAAGGTTGATACGACAATGGTTCAACCAGATTGATCCCTAACACCTTATACCCTGACCTCATTGGGGACATGCAAAAAAAAATAGACAAAGAGAAAACCACTATGATAACACTAATCCAAACTTAAGGAACACAACAACTTAAATATATAATCATAAACACAAAGATGTAGTAGAAAAACACTTCATTTCATTAATCGAAAAATACTCAACTATGCTTATGAACATAACGAAAATAAGTAGCTCGGATGATGGTAACTTATCTCTGAGAAGATATGTGGCTGCTACATGCCTCTGAACTGAGTTACAATGAGGCTTAAGGGAATTTTTATTATCGAACAATATGAGAAAACTCTAAACAACCAAAACCATAATTCAGGAGATGTAACACCAAGAGATTATGTGCCCCATTGGGGTTAGTTGGGAAACCAACTTCCTACGGTCGTAACTTGGCCATATTATCTCCGTTTTAAGTGTATGATACCTCGTTGGAAATATTTCTCCGAGGACTATAGTAACCAATGTGATTTCCATAGAAATCGATTCGATTGCCCCAACAATAAATGAGATTTTTTTCCAAGAAAATGTTGTTTAAGTCCTCAAAATGGCTCCGAAAGTTCAGGACTCGAAAAGATGCCAAAAATAGTAAATTGTGGTACAATTAAGGAAACTGAAAAACTGAGAGAAACAATGGTAAGGGTCCAAGTGGACTAGGCAGGTGACCACGAATATCCACCTTGATCATGTGATCTAGTAAGGGGGTGGCCAAGTAGAAAATAATAATAATAATAATAATAATAATAATAATAATAATAAATAAAATTCTACATATCACTTCTTCTGCACCTTCCATGTCTCCTACATAGCATTTCTTTTGCTTAGCGTCAAACAATTATACATATGGAGTTATGAATTTGCGCATGAAAAGTTTGGTTTACATGTATAGTAAATGGACTGGGTCATATGGTAATAATGTTATTTAATGTAAATTTCAAGTCCTAGGTTGACATGAATAGATAATCTCATAACGATGAATAAAGGCAAGGACTATGTTGCTTTGCAACCAATTAACTTGTTGTATTTATAATTAATATCCATCTAAAACTTGTCCTGACGATGAACCACACTGGTTGGTTCGAAACGCGTCGACAAATTACTCTCTATGTGATTTCGCCGAAAACTCTCTAAACAATGTTATGGATCACAGAAGTCTAAATTCCTTAATAATGTGAAAAGTGTTTACATATTGGTGAACAATGTTTACATATGAGCTTAACTCCTATATTTGTGTAGGTAATAATACCATGTTTTAAGAAAAAAATTTCACATAATTAAAAATGTGGGATTTTGGTATGAAAATCTATAACTACTTATGTTTTACAATTTGAAATCATGTCTATTTCAAAAGTATAAAACTCAAAGTATATTATAGTTTATGAATTTACTAGGGTTTCATAAATACTATAACTAGTGGAATATACTAACTAATGAATTAGGCCTAATTTAAATCTAAAAGATATGCATCTTTCCTAGTGTCCTCTCTCCATGTTTAATCATTTGTTTGGGATCATCGACGTTTTTGTCCATCTAACATTGCTTCCCTCCATTGTCTCTATTGACAACATTTTACATCAACCACCAACATGGACCTCTTTTATATCTCTTGAGAACCTTTTTTTGTCATCGACATTGACTGTATCACCTGTTACCATCTTTCCCACTCAACTTTATGTCCACCTACCAACATTCTCATGCATTAAATGCCAATCCCGTGGGATCACTTTGCATTTTCACTACTACGCCCTTTGAATTTTCGAACACATGTTTGAGCAAGCACCCTTCTTCCCCTATCCCTTGCATCAAATGTTTTCGAAGTGTTCGATAATTGCAATAGGCTACTAATTGACCTTGTGGAGATAGTTGAGCAGCAATTGAAGGTGAATACTAATCACTATGGTAGATGAGTATAAGGTAATTCATTTCCCCATTTCTAGAGATGTATAAATAGTTTTAATCATCATGAAAGTGTTGATTAATCTGGTTATTTGATCTAACATTGGTAGGTCTAAAAAGTGTTTCCAATGTAGACCTAATCTTTTGTCAACTAAGGTATCCTTCACGGGGTTGAAAAATTGACACGTCTTCAAATACAATTGAAGTTCCAGGACCAATCACTTCAAGGAAACAGAAACATGTTTTTCCTCTTATGTTTTCCATAAGTTTTCCAAGTAAACTATAAGATTAATGCCAAGGTCCTATAATTTTTCAAGGTTACAAATTTATGGGACCTCATGATTTCTATGTGTGTAATGCTAAAATACACACAACATTTTGATTTGTCTTTATAGCATTAAAATTATGAAACGTTATTTTTTATAAATATTTAACATAATTTTATGAGAAAGTATTAAATTTTATACAATTATAGTTTGGATACATATTTTATGTTTTCGCTTTACATAATTAGGGTTTGAATATATACCTTATTTATGTTTATACCATTAGCATTCTACACAATTTTTCTTAGTATTTTAAAATAGATAGTTTATATAGTAACGTATAGGTGTGTATACCATTATAGTTATGATACATATTTTTTTGGGTAGTTTTTACATAACTAGAGTTTGGATACATAATTTTTTCACATAGATTTGACATAGTTTTATGATTAAGTATTAGTGTCTATGCCATTATAGTTTGGAATTAGATTTATGATTAAGTACTAGTGTTTATGTCATTATAGTTTGGAATTAGATTTTACACAATTAGAGTTTGAATTTATATTTGATTTGTGTTTATATAATTAGAGGTGGGATACATGGTTTTATTACAAATATTTTATACAAGCTTATGTGAAGGTATTTTTAAGCTGATGGCAATTTTCTATTACTAGTTCTTGGAACCTATCAATTGTACTTTTTTTTTGGTAAATGATGGTACATTATAAAATGGTAATCATGGTATGCATTTTATAATATTTTGATTCCTTAGTTTTTATTATTTGATCAAATTTGTAGATTTTTCTTGTGCTAATATCTTTAAGATTACAGCTCATAAATCTAAGTAAGTGTAATTTCTCTACAACTTTCAAGATTATAATTTTGTCAAGCTTAGTTATAAATGTAGCTTGGCCTTTGCTAATTTTTTAATCTAATGCCATTTATTTGCTTCAAGATGCCATGGACAATAGAATTTACACTTTAAATAAAAAACTACTATGAGAGTTTTGAATAAGACGATAATTTTATTTGATATGTTAATGTCTTAGGAGGTTGATAATGGTTTTCATGTCTATCATCATTTTTTGTGTATCATCACATACCTTCTATTAATTTCTTACTTGTGTACTCCATTAGCTCCCTATGTTTCCATCCACCAATTTTCACCTCCTTCAATACATCAACATCACGTTACTCTATTTCTAATTTATAGTAATTTTTGTAATCCATCTATGACCCATTGTTTTTCCAAGGTCCCCAGTAACCCACCCTTATCATATATAATCCCAAAATGTCTATCAATTAGGATGAAACCACCATAAAAAACAAACTTATCAATGGTGTATCCTACTATAGTGCAAATGTTTACTTATTTTATGGAAGAAAGAGTGGAATCAACAAATGTAATATCAGTGTTTCCTTCACTGCACCTTGTAAGTACTTAGGACTCAGAAAATCACATGCTTTATGCCATCCTTTCCAATTACCCACTCAAGATATTTTTGCACTCTATTTTATTACAATAGATTTTTCATTGTCTCCAATGTTTCCTTATCCAAATTAGCTATTAAAGTATTAACGATACCTGTTAATATGTCTACAAGATGGAAATTTATGTTCTCCACTCTGAAATTTCACCCTCTAAGAGATGTAAATAATAATGTATATAGAATCATTCACATTCTCCCTATTCATTTTCCCTCCTCCTATCAATTTTTTTACTGATAGTCTCCTCTCGCAATGCATCAAATTCTTTAGTGAATTTTCTTATTCCCTCCAATGTCCTATGACCCAATCACTCTACTAAAGGAATTAAATGATTTCTATTAAAAGTACTAGATATGACACATAAACCCTATATATGTGTGCCACATTATTTAATTCCCACCATTTTAGCCAATTAGGAACATAGAAGCAAATAAAACAAAATAGCATTAGGATTCATGCTTGATGTTTGAATTGCCAATGACCTATATTCATTCATGTGGTTCCACTTCCTAAGAATACTTAACTTTGATAATGCTAATAAAAATATTCTCTTTATATAGTCTCCAAAGCCTATTTTTTTTTTAAATAGAGATTAACCCTCTAACCTCAAGTGCTTTTGTAATTTCCAAATAGCTTACTTTTATTAGGCAAGTAATTTTCCAAATATCGTTAGCGAATCTAGTCATATTTTTAAACAATCAAATATAATTGGGAAGATTATTGTAGGAAAACAAATTAGGAGTATTGTTGTAACAAATTTAGCTATTTATTGGCCTAATTATCCAACAAGGAGTGTGATCATTTGCATCAACGTACAAGTGATTTTACATTGAATTCTTATAGTTTACTAATTTGATAAATAGAAAAGGTTTTGTTAACCATCTTCGAAAGCCCCTTTTCCATACTATTACCAATATCAACATATCCTTTCTTGTAAATATTTTTATCCCTTTCAGATCATGCTGAGATCTTCTTTATCCTTTAATATAACTTTTTCTAGCCATGAACCAATTTCTATCCATTCCCTAACCTTACAGCTGCAAAACCACTATATTTTTGTTTATTGGAGGGAAATCATTCGCCTTTGTCTATCCTTGTTGTGAAAATATTTATTTATATTTTTCCATATTGGCCTAATTTCCCATAGGGGATTTGATATTAGGAATATATAAAGGCATTCACTGTCTTGCTATATCTAACCTTACAAAAGAAATGGTCTTGTATGATCCTTTACATTGTTCTATATTACTGTAAATACTAGTTCATTTTTCCAAGTTAAAAATTCTACATAGCTCATGTGGTTGGACTTCCTATGCATACATAAGTTTGATAATTATAACTCAAAGATACTTTTTTGCTTACATAGTCTCCAAAGCATCTTTGCTTTAAACTGAGATTATGCCCCTGACCTTAAGACATATTTTACTTTTAAGATAACTTATAGTTATCGAGCTACTAGATGCCCCACTTTCTCCTCTTTAGCCCCTTCCAATCAAAGTTGTTGTTGATTTTTTCCACTTACTATAACTCTTTTCTTGGAGTAGGTAAGATTGCACATGGAAAAGTTGCATTTAATTAGGTTTGCAAAGTTCTTCTTATCGCAAAAGATTTTTGGGACCTAGGCAACATTAAGCTCAACTTGTGCACCTAGGAGAATTATTAAATCAACAATTGTAGTTGCAATATAATTGTCTTATACAAAGTCATTGTCAAATAAAAAAACATTGAAAAAGATAAATCAAATAAATAGAAATGAATTCTAATAGTAGCATACAAAATTTACCTGTAAGACCCTACTACAAAATCTACCCAATAACGAACCAACTATGGTAAACATGTGACGAGAAATTACTATGATATGATTCGACTACATATGTGTCATTTAAGGAAGGTGAACTAGCAGAAACATGCCATACAGATCTTCCATCAGAAACAGAACTCCCAGGAGCCATCCCAGCCACTTGGGTAACCAACCCCTGAGACTAACAAATTTCTTAGACAATTAAACCCCTGGATGCTCCCTTGATATGGAAAATCATATGTATAGGAGGATATGGACACTCCCAAAACATGCTTATGCATCCATCTAGGGAATGTTTTCCTAGTGTTGTGCATGCGTCCCTGGGATTTGAACCACTTTTTCAGACCCACCTTTTCATGTCACCATCCATATTTCAATAAAACCTTCAAGAATGAAATATAACAGCAGAAAAATGATATAAATGAAATTACTTCAACAAGGACTTGAATGGACCCCTACTAGCCATGACAAGAATTTCATAAAACATGTCACAAATATCTAAGCATAGGGGTCTCATACTCATCTAAGAATCTCTAATAAGCATTGATGCCTCAACACATTAGTTGTAGTTTCATGCATTAGGCCATAGATACATTGTTATTTCATTGTTAGTCATAATACATGTTCATAACTAGCATAATAGCAACAAAAATACCAAGGACATTGTTAGTGTGAGTCTTTGAAACCTTCCTCCATTGATCAAACATGCTCTTACAAAGTTATTTTAAGGTGTCAAGGTCAAATTTTGTCATTTCAATGAGTCTTCAAGCAAAATTTGGTCACTAGGTATTAGGTCTAGGGTTTGTTTTCACTCCTTTCAAAGTTGTCCAAATGTCGGTCCATGTCACCATTCAGCTGATAGTACCATCATTCAGAGGGTTTTCATCATCATGTCATGCTCCAATGGGTCATTTTACACCTTGTTCATGCTTCAGTTGTGCCTAGGTAAGGTTCATTTCCCTCTCCTAGGGTTTTGAAGGTAATTTCTCTTGGATGGTCAAATCATCAGAAAAACTTGTATCCTGATGTTCATCCACCTTCCCCTATCATTAATGTACCTTATTAAACACTTCCCATCACTGATATCCCTCAAATTCCTCATTTTCGCACAAACCTTAGTTTCTTGCTACAATTTGACAATTTTCTAGACTAGGCCTATGTTTTTCCCTTTTGGACCCCTTCCCCTCACTCAATCTTTGAAATTCCATTTCCCCCTACTTCCTAACATCCCTCCCTACTTCCTAAAATTTTATCAAGAATTTAGAAGCCCATTATCCCCTTCATTTCACTTCATTTCGACAAATCCCTTGTTCCACACATCGGGATAGGTTTTACTCCAATGATGTTTCTGAACAAGAAAATATGAATTTTGGAAAACTGAGAGATTTTTCTCCACAATAGGCCAAGGAAGAAAAAACCCCTTCACTTTTTACACAGGTATCATGGTTTTAGAGAAATGTCAAAAATACAGTTGCCTCAGGAGAATTGATGCACCTCTGAAGTGACCTTGGGAAACTCAATATTTCTCCTAGCTTGGTTGGTCAAATGACTTGCTTGACGAGTCCAATGATAACTAGACACAAATAGCTTTCCAATGGGATATCATGATCTCAATTTGGGGTTGAGGAAGACCTTTAAAAGTTGACTGCAACATCACTTTTCCTTTAGGCATCCTCATTTTGCACATTTTGACCAGTCTTCGGAGTTTTGACTTGTGACAAGGCAAATGAACTCCAAATTGAAAAATTCAAGTTGTTTTGAAAAGTAGACTCAATATTCTTTCCAACTAGCTATCCCTCGCCTAATTGGGACACAACGAAGGGCTCCAAAACTAGTCTACAAAAAGGTGCTACGCACCTATTCCTTGGCGCGACACACATGGGTAGTGGCGCGACGCACCCTTTGAACAGTGGTCCGCACCTTTAACATAGAAATAGTGCAATCAGGTGTGCTGGAGACATGACCATTAGGTGTGGGACCACAGGTAATACTAAGAGAAAGTGTGGAACTAGATATTTCCGTAAGTTTTTCATGAGGCAGGAGAGCCTTCACATCAACAAGAGGTGGATGAGACTCAAACTAGTAGTGTGCCAGTGTTTGTCACTTACTAAAAGGGCACAAGAAGATTGTTTGCTGCAGAAAAACGAGTACTATCTCCACCCAGGGTGGAAGGGGTCTCGTTTCCTTCAACAACAAAGTAGGTATAGGACAAGGGTAAGCAACCATTGCATAATGAGGGGCCTTTAGAAGGTCAAGAGAGAGATTTCATTCTCATTTAGGATGATGACACTGATTTGGGCTCCCAAAGCTCAAAGCTCAAGGAGATCATTCAGGAACAAAAAGCTGACGTTCATGACTTGTCTCTCAACCTGGAAAGAGCCAAGTGGATAATCAATTATCATGAGCAAAGGAACAAATAGTTAGAGGATCAGCAAACCATCATGGATTTCCAAAACATAAGAAAAAACTGGCAAGCTACCAAGAGGAGGAAAGTCAAGTTGACACCACCTGAACAAGAAATTGAAGCAGATCGTGAATATTGGCTTGAGAGGGAAAAAATTCACTTGGAAAAGATGTTGGAAAAGGCCAACAAAGAGAAAAAGAGGTTGAGGCACATGGCCTATCACTACTTGGGAAGAAATAAAGTTTGCAAATCGAGAATTAGGACTTTGAAGGCCAAGTTGAGGAAAGTTTTGAGAAAGAGGAAAGAGCAAGACAAGCTCAAGATTTTGGCTGAGGCTTTCTTATCCCAAAATAGCACTTGATGCAGGACACTCAGCCCAAATTTCAAGAAATTTGGGATACGTTTTGTCAATTTTGAATTTTTGGAGCAAAACACAGGTTTTTCTGCCTGGTGCACCGCGCCACCTGGCGCACGCTTTTGCTAGGGACCTCATTTGGAGGAAAACTCAGGATTTTTGGATTCCTCGGGAAAAAATATGAGTGCCCACAAATGGCCAAGAAATTTTGTGAAGTTTTGAACTTCCAAAACGGTAAAAAACACATCAAAAATGCCCTTTCTGCCCCTTTTTGGCCACGCAAGAAGCAGTGTTGTGGGAACTCACTTTTGGAGGGGAAAATGGACACCAAATTCAGACATTCCACCTATTATAGAAAGTAGACAGATAGAGCTTTCCAACAAGCCCGCTTAGAGGAAATTCGGTGTAGAGGAAGCCCTCCAAAATCAGCTGCAAAAAGGCATGGCGCACAGGATGGAAAATTGACTTTTTTGCCCAAAAAACTCAGTTTTTTGCCTAGTTTTTTCTTAGTTTGACTTTTTTCTCTCACATGGTCAAACTCATGATGTAAATTGATGTAACTTGATGGAATTTTATGTAAAAATAATAAAAATTCACTCATGGAGGTAGATACATCTTGAATAGGTGGTTTTCAACTGAATGAATCAGTTTCCTAGATTTTAGAGGCAAGTTGTTCCACTGCCTACTTTTTAGTTCTTAGTTTAGATCTTGTTGAAACAATTCCTAAGCTCTTGAATTTTATTGCTAAATCCTAGAAAGAGTTTTTTGTTGCCTATATCTAGTAGTTTTTCAGTCATTGGTAAAGGTTGGACTCTTGTGAATGCTTTGAGCATTATTGTACATTTATCTTTGTAGTTTGGCAAAGGAATAGACGAGGGTTTGCAGCACTTTGTGGGATTCTTATGGCAACTTGATTTGGTATTATGTTTCCTTTTGTAATGCAAGTTTACAGGTGTTTATGTATGCCATCATCTCTCTTTTTTCATCTTAAATAAATGAAAAAAGTATAAAGGTAGAATTCATTGAAATTGAAGTGCTCTACCTAGGGTTTGTTTAGTTATTTATGTTTTCTACTGTTTGAAGAGGATTCCTGAGACTTTCATGCCATCTCCAACTCCTCACCAGTCTTAAGACCCTCCATTTCACTCAATATAAAGTACTAAACCATGTTCCTACCTCGTCCCACAGAAACCTCTACAAGACTGAGTCCATTCCCTGAACCCAAAACTGCCTTTCACTTTTGATCCAACAAACCAACATAAAATTCAATCAAACTCCTTTGAACATATACCTAGCCTAAAATTATTCTATACATTAGTCATCTCAAGCCTCATTTGCTATATTTTCCTGAGATTGACAAGGAGAGAGCCCTCTCCCGACCTGGTAGGGCTAGCTACCAAGTTAAGCGTGGTTTGATATTACCCTACACCTGCCTTTCTCAGCTTGAGGTAGATTTAGGCCCTAACAGAAATCACAGCCATATCATCCACATATAAACCCATATAATACTCATGAAACAAAAAGGATAAATAACCTCATATTATTGATGCAAATTCCAACCAGTTGTGGGAGTTCCACAAAACACCTAAATGTAGACATGGCTGAGCCAAATCTCACTTTAGCTAGTCACCCCCATACCATATTTCAAGTATGAATATGGGATCTCATAAAACACATCAATCAAAATCATCTAGGCCTTTGAGAGGCCAAACCACATCAACCCATAAAATAGTGATTCCACCTCATAGATAGACATCACAAAACCATCACCAGATTGGTCTCTACCCAAGCCTTCTAAGGCTCCTTAGTGTGGTTCTAACAAAGGCTTCTAGGACTAGTAACTCAACCCACAACTTACTGAGGGCTTCTTAAATGTTTTTCCAACCAGGTCTTACAAGACTAGTAACTCAACCCACCAAGGGCTTCTGGAGTGTTTTTCCAACCAAGGCTTCTAGGACTAATAACTCAACCCAAGCGATTGCATGGCTTCATGAGCATTTTTTCAACTAGGTCTTCCAGGAACTAATAACTCCACCCAATCTAAAGGAAACATGAGAACCAACTAGAAAACAAAGAAATAAATAGACAACACCATGGCTACCCAAGAAATGGTAAAGCTAAAAAAATCCACTTTCAATCCAGGCAATCCTCCATGCCAATGACAGATCATGACCAATAAACCACATGCATATGCCACGCATGCCAACACAAATGAGGAAAACATACATGCAACTTGGTACGTGCAAGAAAAATCCGTTGTAGTTATTGATCGCGATGTCCTCTTGCACTTTCATACTCTTCCTTTGCCTTCTTGGTCCAAAACTCCAAGAATCCCACACTCTCCACGACTGCTCCAAGATAATTATGTGTCCAAGAGTATGAGAGAGAGAGAATAGAGAGAGCTCAAAACCTAAATTGAAAAAAATATGTGTACTGATCATTAGAAGAATTTTTATTAATGAATCCTCTATTTTCTTCATTTTCCATTATTTTCCTCCAATTTCCTCCTCACATGAAACCTAGGACCTTTCACCTCCCTTTTCTCCTAATTTCAATTATTTTCATAAATAAATGTGCCAAAATGGCACTTTTCTTTTACAAATCCTTTTCCATTGCCTTTGCCAATTTCCTTAGCCATTAATTAATCACTAGTGATCCCCATCATTACACTTTTACCCAACATTCAACTTGGAATAAGTGTCCCATCAACTGTGGTTCTTATTTTTCCTTTATTAACTTTTATTACATGGATTTTGACTAGGGTTATTATAGAGCCCTCCCCCTTGGGGGAATATTTTCCTCAGTGTTCAACAACACTAGCAACCAACAAGGTTGCTGTAAGAAAAAAATAAAGTGCATAGAGATTTATATCTTAGCTCGTTGCAGTATTTACAATGATCATCCTACTGAGAAAAAAACTAACATGACGACGTGAGAAGTATAACATAATAATTACATGACACCCATACCACTTATTTTAGCTTTATAACATAGTTCATGACAATATTTACATACATATACATATGTGCATATACCAAACATCACCCAAACATGTACAAAAAACATATACCAAAGACATATACCAAAAAATCCACTCAACTAGTGAATAAGGAAGGATACACAGCCCACATCTCATTCACCATCTCTCATGTAGCTTCATTGGGCCCAAGGTGCTTCCATTGCACTTCAACTTGCTTGATTTCTCAGTTTTGGAGCATGAGCATCTTTCTCTGCAATATACACTAAGGCTCCAACTGGAATTCTCCATCTGGATCCACCTGCAATATAGACCAGTCAATCACATGATCAACATCTTTAACATACTTCTTAATCAATGACACATGGAAAACATCATGGACTTTTACTATCAAAGGCAGTGTGAGTCAATAGGATAATGGCCCAATCCTCTCAACAATATTGAAAGTTCTACAGAATGGTGGTGCCATATTGGCACATGTTCCAATCCGCAACGAGATATTCTTCGGTTTGACACAAAAGTACACATTTTACCCAACTTGGAACTCCTTGGATAAAATATTTCAATTTTCATAGCTCTTCTGCCTATCCTATGCTTCTTTCAAATTATTCTTGATTACATGCATTTCCCGCTCCATGTCTTCCAACATGTTTGTTCCAATCAATACCCTATTAACTGGATCACTCCAACTAATGGGAGTATTACAACTCCTCCCAGATAATGCCTCAAATGGACTCATCCTCAATGACTCATGGTACCCATTGTTGTAAGTGAACTTTACCAATGGAAGGTACTCTTCCCACTTCCATTGCTAATGCATCACATATATCCTCAACATGTCCTCCAATATCCTATTGACCCTCTCTATATGTCCATTTGTGTGTGGATGATACGCTGTATTGAAGGCCAACTTTGTGCCCAAACTTGCAAATAACACCTTCCAAAAATTGGAAGTGAACTTAGCATCCCTATCTCACTCAATATTCTTCGTGACTCCATGCAATCTAACCACGTCCCTGATGAAGACCTATGATACATCACTCGCTGAGAATGTAGACTTCACTAGAATGGAGTGTGCTACCTTTGTTAACCTATCCACCACTACCATCATGGAATCATGTTTTCTCATTGTCCTCGGTAAATATATGATAAATTACATGTAAATGACCTCCCATTTCCACTCTGGAATTGCAATAGGTTGTAGTCGTCCACCTGGATGCCTACACTTTACATTTACCTGCTGACAAACCAAACATCTAGCCACAAACTCTTCTACATTCTTCTTCAGATTCAACCAGTAATATAATTTATTCACTTTTATCAACGTCTTCTAATATCCTGGGTGACCTAAATATTGTTTCGCATGAAACTCCCTCAAGATCACCTTCTCTAGATCATTGTTGTTTGGTATGTATATCATGTCTCTAAACTTGACCAATTCATCCATTGTAAGACAATAGTCCACATCCTATGCACGCGCATCTATAAGTGTACATGTACCACTACATGTACCAATACCTATACTACTACCTGTACCTGTACCTATACCACTACCTCTACCTATACTCTATTGCAACTTGTGCATAATCTCAATATACATGGAATCATGCTAACATGCCTGCAAGATCCTATCTTATATATAAGTCCCATAGGAAACTATAGATTCTATTTGATTTACTTGTATCTTCCTGCTAAGAGCATCTATGACCCTGTTCTCATTTCCTTTGATGTATATGATCTCAAAATCAAACTCACTCTTCGTGGCCAACCATCTAGCTTGTCTAGTGCTTAGATTTAGCTAGTCCAACAACTATCTCAACCCACTATGATCAATCCTATAGAAAACCATCATACCACGAAGATAGTGCTTCCACATATTCAATGCATGTATGATCGCTACCAACTCAAGATCATGCATCAAATAGTTCTGCTCATGCTCATTCAACTTTTGTGACCCATAACATACCAACTGCCCATCCTGCATAAGGACTTTGCCAAGTCCTCTCTTGTAAGAATCTGTACATACTAAAAATTCTTTATCCGGATTTGTAATATTTAACATTGGTGCATGTGTCAACACTTCTTGAGCTACTTAAAACTAGCCACACACTCCACTGTCCATTCAAGCTTCTTACCTTTCCTTTGCAATGATGTGATAAGAAATCTGTGAGAAGTTCCTGATGAACCTCTTGCAATAATCTGCTAATCCCATGAACTACCTCACCTCATCTACATTGCTAGGAGCTATCCACTCCATGATAACTCTTACCTTTTTTGGGTCCACTGCTATGCCTTCCTTGGAAACCACATGTCCCAAGTAGCATACCTGAGTCTAAAAGAAAATGAACCTATTAAGCTTAGCATACGACTGATTCTCTCTCAACAATCTCAATATTGCTACTAAGTGTTCGGCATGATCTTCTTCATTTTTGGATTATACCAATATATCATCAATGAATAAAATAACAAGTTAAAGCTTATTCAAATACGGACGCACCACACTATTCATCAAGCAAATAAAGGTAGCGGGAGCATTATTTAAGCCATATGGAACTAGAAAAAACTCATAGTGCCCATACCTAGTATGGAAAGTTACCTTGTAGATGTCCTCTTCTTTAATGTGTACCTGATGATATCTGGATCTTAGATCAATCTTCAAGAATATTGCTGCTTCCTGTTGGGAAAAATACTGAGAGGGGGCGTGAATTAGTATTTTCAAATCAATAGTTTTTCATTTCATATTCATATTTCTATATGCGACTTCACTGAAAGTAACCCGCGTGTGTACACGATTGTTCTTAATAAAATTAGTGTACATCTAGTAAACCTATGATTCAGTTAATTCATTATAGGTTGGTCTTCAACCAGTGCATCAATATATTATTAAACATTAGATAAAAGATAAACATCTGTGGTAATAACAAAATAAACCATCACATATATGCATTACACATAAACACCATGATTTAAAGTGGGAACCTAATGAGGCAAGAAAAAACACCTGTTGTTGTCGTCTGTGTCATCTTTTTAATATAATTTTTTTACAATCGTATACTGATGCACACTCATACCAGTATGTAGAGACCCACCTGCAGAGGGATACAACCTTTGTTCGTTCTCCAACTCCTACTAAAAGGGAGCTCCTACCCAATGGTTCTTGTATTGGTGTAAACTTGTACCAGTACGCAGGGACCAACCTGCAGAAGGCTGCAACCTTAACTCATTCTCTAGCTACTATTGGGAGGGAGCTCAAACCCCTTGGTTCTTGTACTGGAATAAACATGCACCAATATGTAGGCACCAACCTACAGAAGGTTACGACCTTCACGCGTTCTCTAGCTGCTACTGGAAGGGAGATCCAACCCCCTGATATGGTCACTAGCTACTACTAGTAGGAAGCTTCGACTTCGTCACTGAAGGCCCCAACCCTTAGCATCCTTCATGGACCATGTTTCATGAATTTTTACACTATATCCACTTGCTTCAATACATCATAACTTGTAGGCCAATTTTCATACTGGACCCATTATCAACAGTTAATCTCAATATCAAAAATCAAACTATAACTCATCACTGTAACATAGTCATCAATCTCTGACATAACTAAATCAACCAATCACTAAAATTTTTGACACAATTGAATCAATCAATCACTCAAACCCAGTCATAAATCTTTGACACAACTGAATCAACGTTTCATTGAAAGCCCAACCAACTGACACTTAATCAAAACTCAACCAATCAACTAGAACAGCTAGATCAATGTAACTAGTAAATAGAACTGAAACTAGAATACTACATAAATATGCAAAATCAAATGCAACTGTGATCATACATTTGCCAAAAATGTATACGCTACTTAACTTAAGGAAACATGCATGCATATGCATTTTTCTGTAGAGAAACCCGCGTACAAAACTTAAAATAATGAAAACTAAAACCTTGACTACTACAATTCTGAAAAGAATACTAAGTCATACTCAAATCTACTTCAACACCCTAAGCCAATCACATAACTGTCTTTGATCTTCAATCACAATCAACAAGTAATCTTAACATTCTTCAATCAATTCATAACCACATTCAACTTCATCATTAAATCACTTCTACTTCAGACATTATCACTTAACCTACATCTATCATGAGGACATCATTGACAGACAACAGAGAATTAGCATCATTTATCAGATTGATCAGTTATTTATGAACAAAAACCCATACTTTGTATACAAGAGTTTGAAGAAGCTAACCCGCATGTATATGCACTTTTCCCGAGACCAACCAACATATAGATATGCAAATTTTGACCTAAAACTGTGGAGCTCCTCATAACATCAGAAAGACCTAGATCATAATAATCAAAGATAAAATCATGTGTCAATACTTAGATCTAGTCAATCCTTGAACACATCATACAACGAAAATTCATTTTAGGCCTCATGATCCTAATCCATCATTGTATTCATCGGTGCATAATTATTTCAGATCATTGTGACAATTATGGCCCTTACAATGAAAATATACTTCAGATTGAAGTATTCATCAAAAACCCTTTCATTTGTACACTACACACATTGATCTTCAACTCTTTATATAGTTTAGCCCTTATCCAATAGCATGGGTGAAAACTACATTAGTGCCGGTGGTAATCTTTGATGGGATCAATATTCATTGTTGCACTCATTACTATGGGCCAATACCATGGTAAGGACCCCTAGTATTTATAATACCATGGTGAAAAAACCATACGCTACTTTTCTTCACTAAACTCGCATGCATATGTGACTTAGCTTAACAGAATCCATGTACAGTTCTTGAACTTCTAATTTTATCATTCCTCTAAACTGAATCTTCTGAACTATCATTCATTCTGTCACATTTGTATCCATTACGATATTCTGTTGTATTTATTTTGTCACCTCTGAACTAACCTGTGAATTCTGATACATGTGAGTTACCATCAAGGACAACACATGCATCATAATGCCAACAATCTCCTGCTTTGGACTTGATGGTAGCCACTTTGGTGTTTGGTCACCACAACATGTAAATAAAATCAAGCCAAGTACCTCTCCAAACACCAAGCTACTCTCCCCCTTTGACATCAAGGGAAAAGCGCTGACCAATGTTAAATGAAGACTTCCATATCTAAACTGTTGAATATGAATACTAACCATGCTCCCCCTAAGCACATGTTGAATTATCTGATCATGCTCTCCCTGATCACATGCCGAAATATCTTACGAATGTAAAATGATGTACGTTACTCTATGACTCAACTAATTATGACCTTTCTAACAGCAAGGACTCATACTTACATCAATCACCGAATCAAGTGGGGATACATATTGGACATGATCTCAAAAGTCCATACATGAAAATTATTACATCATAGGTCTTTACATGACCTTCACATCAAACGATATACATGATATTTATAACAAATACCAAAGACAAGAACATGATAGTTATCAACGACTAGCATACAACATATATGATCTGCAACATAAGCATCTATCAGCGACATTAAGAACAACAACTTGTATATGTTCATCATCAGTTCACAAGAAAAGAAAATGTAGCTTTAATATCATCAAGATGTGACTAAGTATTCCGCATATATATTTTAATATATATCTTCTATCAACTTCATCCTCTTGACCTTATCAAGATCAAGTTGCTCTTTTTGTTTGGTAGAAAAAGCCTTTATCTATGTTCATAAAAAACATATCCTTTCATGAATCAACTAAGCATATTCCATATCTCTAAGCAGTAATGTCTATTTCTTGAAAAAACTATTCACATCATATCATATATACGTGAAAGCACCATAGTAATCATCCATGATCATAACATCATCATCAAATCATCATAGCAATCAACCCTCAATATATCAAACATGTATCATCACTAGGGAGTTTTCCAACATCACATATCTGATAAGCATCAACCATGATAATCAACGTATGTGAGAACCAAGCCTATCATCATAATGTAAGAAGTCATCATCATTATGTGACTTAGTAAGCCATATATCCAAATAGCCATGTCTTCAAATAGTTATGTCTTCATGAAACATGCAACAACACCATTCTCTTGGCCAATTTTCTTCATAAGAAGATCTTTTATACCAACATCATTTACCAATGTTCAATTTAAGTAATCATCCATGTATCTAGCATAGAGATCGAAATATGTATCTAACTTCTCATCAATGAGAAAAGCATACCATGAACTCACAGTCATTTCTCAAACTTTCATGATACCATCAGAAGAAACAATCCTCAACTATGTGAGAGCCAAGAACTATAGGAATCCTCATCCATAACTACACCATATGAAATTTATGCATCTTTTAAGTCATGATGATAGTAGCATAAAATAGCTAAGTGATACTTTTCATCATCAAATAATGAAGTTGTGTACTCAAGCTTTATTCTTCTCCTTGAACTTATGAAGATCACCATGTAAGCAACATAACATATGTACTATATGCATCATAAAAAGAATCATCTAAATCATCCATAAATATGATCAAAACAACTATGTGGCTCAAGGAATATAAGTATCATCTATAATTTCATCATAGGAAACCCATGACCATAACATAGCATGATGCATCATTTAAACACTTCAGCAACATAAGCATGATCATCATTGATAAGGATAATTAAGTACCAAGGACTTCTAAGCCAGCATAATGCCAACAATGCATGATTAGAAGCATAGAAAATTCTCCCCCTGAACCTCTTCCAACTATTTACTGTTAGATCTAATCATTGTATATATTAGTAAGAACAATCAAGGCATCATCATCAACCAGCAGGAGATCAACAACTTATGAGGGCCAAAATCACTTCTAAATAGCATCAACAAATTGTAATCATCATCCATCAAAACATAAAAGACAATTGATAATTAACTGAACCATATCAGACCCTTCTTTTGAGTCTGTCCCACTATTTCTTCATCTAAACAACATATATGTGTCGGTGACGTTTCAAACTTTCATATATATGTGGCTATACTTCCTAAGATCTATGTATGAAAACTAGAATACTGAAATTTCATACTTTCAATCCCCCCTAGGTCTATTATGATTGTATCTGGTCCTAGAAATTTTATTGAAACACCAATTCCAAGAATACCATTACCATAATTGTCATTTATGAGAGACTCCATTTTATTCTTATCTTCAGTCATGTCATGAGAACATCCACTATCCATGTACCTTTCATCTTCGTCTTTGAATGAGAAGACAAAAAGATCGCATCTTGCCCGCTCTTCCGTTTCTTGCTTATCGGTGGATCCATCTTTTTCATATTTTATGATATCAATGTTCTTATTTGGTTGTTTATCATATTTTTCTATGGCGATCCATAGACTCATTCCTCCATTCTTTTGCTACATGCCCAAACTTATTAAAAGCATAACATCTTATATGTTTCATATTACATGTATAAAAATCAATGGCTTGGTGACCAAACATATTGGAAGAAAAACAATATCCCTTAAAGTACCTAGAAGCATATGATATTTCTGTGAGATGGTTATTAGCTTGAAACATTCTACTTCTACACCTAGTTGCAACATGTCCAAAATTATGACATATAGAAAATTCAACATTATTGTTCAGAGGAAATAATCGATTAACACTTCTATAGTTAGGAGTGAATGATTTCATTTGAAGACTTTCTCTCCTTGGTTGTTGATGGGGTTGACTTCTTATCTCCTTGTTGATCATTTCAAATTTTGCATTAGAATTCCTTGCCTCAGTTTGTGAGCTAGATTCACCCTAAACTATTTCATGAAAACCAAGAGGAGATTTGATTGTAGAAGACCTTTGAATACTAAGAATATTATCCAAAATCTTAGTACTATCTTCAAATCGTAAAAGTTTATCCTTCTCTTCTAATTTACCTTTTAGGATATTTACCTCATCATGATATTTCTTTTCCTTTTCTAGATACTGCTTCTTCATGATTTCTTAAACTTTTCTTCCTTATTCCAATTGTTGTTTTAATTTGAGAATCTCATTTTCTTTTTCTTCAAATGCTTGAAATAGTTCTTCATTATGCCTGTTTTAGCTTTCAAGATCTTCTTTTAGAGATATAACCACAACTCCAAGACCTTCACAATAACTGGTTCTTTCTTGAAGTTCCTTGGTTGTTGTATCCTTTTCATTCACTTGATTTCTCAATGATGTCACTTCATCCTACAACCTTTCATATTGATCTTCCTTTTCCTTGTACTACTTCCTTATTTTGTTTCCTTCCTCCAACTGATTTTTTTTAACTTAGTAACCTCTTCTTTGTAGGTAAATTTCGTTTTATCAAATATATTTGGTTGATCACTAATTTTATCTGTGAGCCTTTTAACTTCTACCTCTGTTAGATTTCTTTCACTTTCACCCACAAGAGAAAATTTAATTGTTTCACCATCACATTAATTATCTTCAATACTGCATTCAAAAACAAAGGTATCACCAAAGAAACAAAAATCAGTACCTGATAATTCTTTTGCTTCTTCATCTTCATTTTTAGGTGATTATAAATTTTAATATTTTCTTCCACCTAATAGCCAATCACTGTAAGACTATCATTGATTCTTTGGGATGTCTTCTTCTTTTAAGGTGATTTCTTATTTTTCTTCTTTCCCATTGTCTCTACAAATCTCCTTCAAGTGATCAAGTGTTTGCCAAAGGACATGCTCTGATACCAATTGTTGGGAAAAATACTGAGAGGGGGGTGAATCATTTTTTTCAAATCAATAATTTCTCATTTCATATTCAGATTTCTATACACAACTTTACTGAAAGTAACCCGCATGTGTACACAGATGTTCTTAATACAACTAGCTTACATCCTATAAACTTAGGATTCAGTTAATTCATCATATGATGGTCTTCATCTAGTGCATCAATATTTTATTAAACATTAGATAAACAATAACCATGTGCTGTAAGAACAAACTAAACCATCACATATAAGAAACACACATGAACACCAAGATTTAAGGTGGAAACCTAATTTTGGAAAAAAACCATTATTGTTGTCATATTTGTCTTATTTTAATATAAAAAATATTTTTACAATCATGTATTGGTGCAGACTCATACCAGTATGCATGTACCAACCTGCAAAAGGCTACAACCTTCATTTCTTCTCCAGTTGCTACTCGAAGTGAGCTTCTACTCTTTGGTTCTTGTACTGGCATAAACTTGTACCAGTACGTAGGCACCAACCTATAGAAGGCTAAAACCTTCACTTGTTCTCCAGCTCCTACTGAAAGGGAGCTCCAACCCCCTGGTTCTTGTAGTGGTGTAAAATTGTACCAGTACGCAGACACCAACATGCAGAAGGCTACAACCTTCACTCATTCTCCAACTGCTATTGGAAGGGAGCTCCAACCCCATGATCTGATAATTAGCTACTATTGGAAGGAAGCTTCGACTTCCTCACTAAAGGCTCCAACCCTCAGTGTCCTTCTTGGACCATGTTTCATGAATTTTCACATTGGATCTACCTGCTTCAACACATCATAACTTGTAGACCACTTGTCATCAAATTCTTAGACTAGACCCATTATCAACACTTAAGCTCAATATCAATAATAAAACTGTAACTCACCACTGTAACATACTCATCAGTCTCAAACATAATGGAATCAACCAATCACTGAAACTTATAAGACAATTGAATCAATCTCTCATTGAAACCCAATCATCAATCTGAGAGACAACTGAATCAACCTTTCACTGAAAACCCAATCAACTGACACTTAATCAAAAATCAACCAATCAACCGAAACTGTTAGATCATTGTAACCAGTACACAAAATTTAACCTATAATACTGCATCAATACACAAAATCAACTGCAACCCTAATCATACATTTTCCAAAATGTATACGCTACTTCACCTAAGGAAACCCTTGTGCATACACGTTTTTCACTAGAGAAACCTACGTACATAACTTAAAATATTGAAAACTGAAACCTTGACTACTACAATTTTGAAAATAATACTAAGTCATACTCAGCTCTACTATAGAATGCTTAGCCAATCACAGAACTATCTCTGATCTTCAAACATAATCAACATGTAATCTTAAAATTTTTCAATCAATTCATAATCGCATTCAACTTCATCACTCAATCATTTCTACTTCAAACATTATCACTTAACCCAAATCAATAATGAGGACATCATTGACATATAGTAGAGAAGCAACAACACCGACAAGATTGATCAGTCATTTATGATCATAAACCCTTACTTTGTATACGTGACTTTGAAGAAGATAACCTGGATGTATACGCATGTTTCCTTAGACCAACCATTGTATAGATTTGCAAATTTTGACCTAAAGTTGCGTAGCTCTTCAGAACATCAGAAAGACCCAAGCCATAAGAATCAGAGATAAAAACATGTGTTAGTACTTAGATCTAGTCAATCCTTGAACATATCATAGAATGAAAGGTCATTTTAGGTCTCATGATCCCGATTCATCATTGTATTCATTGGTGCATAACTATTTCAAATCAATGTGGCAATTATGGCCCTAATAATGCAAATATACTTCAGATTGAAGTATTCATCAAAAAACTTTTCACTTGCACACTAAGAACTTTGATCTTCACATCTTTATATAGTTTAGCCCTTATCAAATAACATGGGTCAAAACTACATTAGTTTCGGTGTCAATCTTTCATGGTATCAATATTCATTGTGAGACTCATTACTATGGGCCAATACCATGGTAAGGACCCCTAGTATTTAGAATACCATGGTGAAAAAACAATATGCTACTTTTCTTCACTATACTCGTGTGCATATACGACTTGGCTTAAGAGAACCTGCGTATAGTTCTTGAACATCCAACTTTATCATTCCTATGAACTAAATCTTCTAAACTGTCATGCATTCTATCACATCTGTATTCATTCTGGTATTCTTTTGTATTCATTCTGTCACCTCTAAACTAACCTGTGAATTCTGATACATGATTTGCCATGAAGGAAAACACATGCATCATAATGCCAATAGTCCCTTCAACTGATCGAACAAGTCATCGATCCTTGGTAGTGGATACATCTATTTTATGGTCACTTTGTTCAACTACATGTAGTCAATGCACAATCTGAGATTACCATCCTTCTTCTTCATGAACGATAGTTGTGTGCCCTAAGGTGATACACTTAGCCTAATTTATCCCTTGTCAAGCATCTCTTTTAGCTACAACTTTAGCTCTACGAACTCATGTGTGCTCCTCCTGTAAGGTGCTTTTGATGTCGGAGCTGCCCCTGGCACCAACTCAATAGAAATGTTTACTTCCTTGTGAGGTGGAAACTCTAAAATATCTACAAGAAATACATCTTAAAACTACAGTAGAGCTGGGTACCTACTCAAAACATCTGGATCCTCAACTTCCTTACCTTTGTCACAAGATGCATGCATACATTAGACAAGGGTGCAAAAACATCGATAAGTTACTCAAACATAGATTACCTTCAAGGTATCCCTCTTCAATCGAGATTCCACCCCAAGCATGATTTAAACCAATAAGAGACTCGAAGATATGTACAAAAAATAACCCACACTCTTTTCTGTGACTGTGCTTTTCCTACATAGCTATCACCATCCTAACTGATGTGACTTTATTCTTTCCCTGTAATATTCTTGGTTCCCCATTGTCATCCAAGAAATCAATGGATTTTCATAACAATCCACCTTGGTTTTATTAAGGTACAACCAATCCATGCCCAACAACATATTTTATGATCCCAACATTGATATATTCAAATGTGCCGAGGTAGGAAAACCATTCAAATCAAATGTACGAGCTCTTACCCAATGATGAACTTGCTTCATTCTACATGTAGCCAACTTCACTAACCAAGACTCTGCATGCGTTTCTTTATTCAAACCAAAATTATCGACGAGGTTAGGACTAACATAATTATAATTAGATCTAGGGTAAATTAAAATAGAAACAACTTGATCACAAAGCTTCCTATCCATCTCAATGATAGATGCATGATGGTCTACCTGTCTATTATCCAGTGTTGCATAGATCCTAGGAACACTTTGCCCAACATCTCCCACTGTCTATGCCTCCTGAGCACTGTAGATCTTTCGTCGACCACCCTGATTTTGTGGACAATCTCTCCTATGATGATCTTTGCCACAAGTCCAACACTCTATAGGCTTCTAGCTTGCATCCTTGTTATGTTCCTTAGATTGAAGTATATGTCCTTTGTCAGATGCATTGAACTTATTAGATGGTGAAACATTCTATTTTTATTTGTACCTTGAGTTTTTTCTCACTTCTTGTCCCATTTTCCTTTGTTCTTTGCATTACCTTTCCATTCTGACTTAGTCTTAGATCTACGCTTTGATTTCTCATAGAAATGATTTAACTTTCATATGGCCTCCTCCAATGATCTAGGCTCATCAAACTCAATCCTATCTTTGAATGCAATTTGTAATCCACTAGTGAATCTATAAATATTGGATTTATCCTCCTTGAGGTAAGGCACATACCTCATTAGCTCCAAGATCCTGCTACTGTACTCCTGATCTGACATCAATCCCTTCTTTATATCCTAGATTTATTTTTCCATATCATCAAAGTATCTCTTTCATAGGTAGTTATTCTTGAGTAGTTTCTTGAACTCATTCCAAGTCAAATCCTCCTCATGAATACCTATGACATTATTTACATCTTCCAACCAAATATCTTCTTTACCTTTGAGACTAAATGTAGCTATTCTAGATTTCATGTTCTCTGAGTAATCATGCTACCTAAAGAACTTCCTCATACCAAGAAACCTTGCCTCTACATCCTGTGATTTCTTCATCTATACATAAAATGTAGGTGGCTTTTCTTTCTTAAATTCTGTTATGAAACCAACTCAAGAAAAGATAGAAAAGATAGATCAACGCCTTAGAATTCAGCCTCTTCGATGGGGCAACCTCCTTTACATTACATAAATGAACAATTCTTCGATGATACAAATGACAAAACCTCCTTTCTATATATAGGAGTCTAAGGAGTCACAATATAACCCAGCTGACCTAACATAATAATATAAAGCCACAAAAATAACAATATAGGGATTCTATGGGGCACAGTAATAACAATATGGGGGCAATAGGGGCACAACAATATTAATAAGGGGTACAACTACAATAGTAATGGGGTAATCACTAGTATTATAGGGACTCAACATGCCCCTCTCCTTCAAAAAGTGTTGTCCTCAACACTTGAGTAGTTCTGGATGCTTCTATATAAAATTCTCATCCTCCCATGTGGAATCTTCAGTAGATAAGTTCTTCCACTTGATATGATACTCCGAAATTGATCAATTTTGTAGCTGTCGAGTTCTTGTTTCTGTGACTGCTTCTGGTTCCAATATAATTTTTCCTTCCTCATCAAGTTTTGGAAATATTGTTTGAACTCAGAGCTTATCGCCTATAACCTTCTTTAAACATGAAACATGGAAAACTGGGTGCAATCGAGAAGCTACATGAAGCTCTAATTTGTATGCCATAGTACCAATCTTTTGCAACACCTTGTATGGACCATAATACTTTGGTGATAATTTATTATCCTTCTTAGCTTGCTTGAGGGACATTTCTTATATGGTTGTAGCCGTAGGAATACCCAATCACCTACATCAAAACTTCTTTCGTTGCGATGTTGATCTGCCTATTGTTTCATTCTATTCTGTGCCAACATGAGGTTATCCTTTAAGAGTTGGAGGACTTGTTGTTGATGTTCGATGTGATGTTCCACTGCTTGAACCTTAGAATTTTCTCTTAAATATGATGTGATGGATGGTGGTTGATATCGATAAAGTTCCATAAATGGGGTCATTTTTGTTGTTGTATGGAAGGAAGTGTTATACCACCATTCAGCCAGAGGCAAGCATTTGACCCATTGTGTCTGTTTATCCGATACAAAGCAACGAAGATATCCTTCCAAACATTTGTTTACTATCTCAGTTTGCCCATCAGATTGAGGATGATAAGATGAGCTATGGGCTAACTGAGTACCAAGACAAGAAAATAATTTTGTCCAAAAATTTCCAGTGAAAATGGGATCTCTGTCACTTACAATAATCTTTGGGTTTCCATGTAGCTTTTGAATTGTTTCCTTAAATGCAGTAGAAACTGTACTAGTTTTAAATGGATGTGATAATACACAAAAGTGTGCATACTTGGTAAGTCTGTCAACTACCACCATGATGACACTCTTTCCCTCAGACTTGGGTAAACCTGTGATAAAATCCATTGAAACCTCCTCCCAACGTTCGCTTGGAATGGATAAAGGTTGTAATAGACCTAGTGTCTTAATTGTTTCAACTTTATTTTGATGGCAAACCAAACATTCTGCCACAAAATTTTGAATATCTGATTTAAGGCCCTCCCAAAAAAATTCCTTCTTAACCCTATGGTAAGTTTTTAAAAATCCTGAGTGCCCTCCTAAGGGAGAAGTGTGC